>CM042242.1:65677534-65692534 GCA_023566225.1 Romanogobio albipinnatus | reverse complement strand
TAATTAATGAAGGAAGTACCAGGATGTAGTCCAAGCCAGCCGTTCACTGTAGGCTTTGAAAGGGAACTTCTGTTAAATAAAATATCTCGCTTGGCATTGAACTTTGAGCTTTATAATTTTACAGGTATTATTTATGCTCTAACAGCAACATTACACACTAACTAAAGTTTGAACAGTGGGATCACGAAGAACGGGACCTTTAATATACTTAAAACATATTTCAATCAGTCCGTGTGAGTACAGTGGTTCAATTTTAATATTATAAAGCGACGATAATATTTTCGGTGCGCCAAAAAACCCCAAAAAAACATAGTGATGGCCGATTTCAAAACACTGCTGCATGAAGCTTCGAAAAAAGCTGCATCAAATCAGCGAGTTGATTCAGTGGTTCGGATCTGCAAAGTCACATGATTTCAGCAGTTTGACCATAGACTGGAGAAAAATATTGACGTAGTGTCCGTGACGTCACCCATAGGATTCTGATGAGCCGTTCTGAAGCGCAAAGTATGGACCATCTTGGCAGCACGTCACTCCCGGATAACAGAAAATGGGCAAAAAGGCGGGACGTGGGCGGAGCTGAAGTGACGCGATGACTAGCAGACAAATGGCTATCCACCTGTCACTCGAAGTGGCCACGCCCTTAATTATGCAGAAATTTAAGGCTTTATATAATGTAAACGAATGAGTTATAAAAACATTCACCCCCCTCACAGTCATCATGAAGGGCAAATTTTGCCGTATAGACCAAAACCACAGTTTGTACCAGACTGTAAACATGCTTTAATCTGCTTTAAAATTGGGCATTTTAACATGAGGCTCAATGAGATTCTGCTCCTTCTGGAGCCTGTCCCTAGCGGCCAGTCGATGAATTGCAGTTTATGTCACTTCCGTATTGGCTTCAAGAGAAACTGTGGGAGTTTGCCGCTTGTGTTTGACACACGATCCGAATCATGATTCGACTCGCTGATTCGATACACTCCAAAGCTTCATGAAGCAGTGTTTTAAAATCGGTTATCACTATATAAGTTGTTATTTTTGGTGCGCCAAAAAAAACCTAACTAACCTAAGATTGAACCACTGTGGAGGCCTCACTGAGCCTTCAGATTTCAACAAAAATATCTTCAATTGTGTTCCGAAGCTGAACGGAGGTCTTATGGGTGTGGAATGGCATGAGGGTGAGGAATAAATGAGATTATTTTCATTTTTGGGTGAACCAACCCTTTAATGCATCTGTAAATGTTTGAATTTTTTTTTTTTTTTTTTTTTTAAGTTGTGTCCCTCAATCGTCCTTAAGCCGGGTGCACACTTTTGGCCGTCTGAGACAAATTTTGAAATCCTAAAAGATTTCTCTGATCCTAGGCTAAAATCTGAAGTTTTTGATCCTTAGTTTGACATGTGCACCGACAACCGATTAATGACCGTTGCGATCATATTTTACCTCGGACAAAATTCTGGCAGTGTCAGAAGATTTGAGGCGCAATCCTGCAGTGTGACTTTTCCTAGGACGACTGTCAAATCAAGAACCAATAGGAGCGCAGAACCTGATGACGCATTTCGTGCGACAACGTCAAATCACAACAGGGAACAGGTCGAAAAGTGAAATGAAAAATGCCACCGCTTGTTGTTGTTGTTTGCTGAACGCTATCATTGTGTCTGTGAGTGCGGCTCACCGTTACCGAACGTGTCACGGATTGATGACGTAAAACTAAGTCCATACGAGGCTCTTGCTTGCGTCCTTTTTTCACGTCTGACTGTCGTACAGTCTGACATACGTGTCACACTGTAGGATCTCAGTTGTCATTATTACATCGGGGATCATGTTCGTACAGTCTGACAAGCAACATTCGCAGAGGATTTAGAAAAATCACACTGCAGGACCCTTTAGTGTGAAAAGATCACTGCTGGAAAGGGTTCAAATATGCTAAAGATGCTGGAAAATTTAAGAATTTTTGGGATTTTTCTGAAGAATCAAGGGTCATTTTTATAAATTCAGCATTTATTTTTTTTGTCTTGTGCACTACATGTAAACATCTTATGTAAAATATCTTATTCAGGACAGCACTAAATAAAAAAAAAACATGCAGTTTTTGTTCACATTTTCACAGATTCTGCAAGGGGTTCACATACTACTTCTTGCCACTGTATTAGTCTGTCACCAATTAGAATCCTTTAGGATTGGATGGCCAAATTCCAGTAAATTCCATCTTTTGAGTGTGTGTATAGTAATGATTCTCGCATGTGCACATGGATTTGTGGATGATTGCTTTCTTTCATTTCAGATCCATGTCTCCTCCAGCGTCAGCCTGAAAAATGATAGAGATGTCATTTGACAAAGGAACTGTTTTATCTTGTGAAGGGCAAACAGACCCCACTTCCCAACAGCACTCAGAACTTACTAGAAATGAAACCAGCACTCTCCATCCATCCGAGAAGACCACAGTTATAAACCTCAGCAAAGAGGCTGGTGAAGAGACCGGAAGTGAGACATCGGTGGAGCACCGAGAGAAATCCGCTGCCACTGATAACAATGCTCTGAGTGACAGTGGGGTCGAATCGTCTACACAAACCCAAAATGGCACCCAGCAGTCCAAACCTCAACAGCAGAAAGTCAATAAGCGCCGCAACACTATGAGCGCTGGATTCAAACACCCTGGTTATGGTAAACGACGACGGCGTGCCAACTCGGAGAGCGAGTCAGTCCTGCCAACCAATTTCCTGCTGGGCGGGAACATTTTTGACCCACTCAACCTCAACAGCCTTCTGGATGAAGAGGTGAACCGGGCTCTCAATGCAGAGACGCCCAAGTCCTCGCCATTGCCAGCCAAAAACAGAGATCCTGTAGAAATCCTGATACCCAGAGATATCACAGACCCCCTCAATCTCAATTGCCTTAGTGCAGGAGATGGCAGTCTGTTGACGTCTCCCTTAAAAAGTAGCGGAGGCAGGCGAAGACATCGGAACAAGCACCATGGAGCAAGCACTGGAAAAGGTTTTGGTGAAGGAGTCGCACAGATCGATTTACTCGAGTCTAACGGCTGTGCAATGACACAAGACGATGGAAAAACAACGCTCCCTTTGACACATTTGCACTCCGAAGGGTGTTCAGGGGTGGTGAACCCCCTGGTTCCTGAGGACCAAACGTTATCGGACTTGACTCTTGAGGCTCCGTGTTCAGATAAGCCCAGTTTAACCACAAACGGCGGTGAGGTGAAGGAGAAAGCCATTGATGCCTCAACTGCACCTCCACCTACAAACCCCACCAATGCTCCATCAAACAGGCAGCGCAAACGCAGGCGAGCCGGTGGAAGATTAGAGAACGCAGATAGTTTAAATGAGGTGAGAAGTTGGGGTCAGAGACCTGGAAGGCATTCTCAGCCCTTTCACACCCCAGGAACGGGCTCCCGTACGGGAACTGCAGAAAGGCCGCAGCCACATCCGAACCATTGGAGGCCGCAGTACAACAACAACCAGTACCCACAACAGCCGAAGAAGAAGTTTCAGTATGGCAACTATAATAAATACTATGGTTATCGGAACCCAGGTCTGAGCGAGGATCCTCGTATGTGCGTTTTGAATCCCGAGTGGTTCCGAGGGAAGGCCGTGTTAGATATGGGCTGCAACACCGGCCACCTGACGCTGTCCATTGCCAAAAACTGGCGACCGGCGCGGATTGTCGGCCTGGATATTGATGGAGCATTGATACATGCTGCTCGGCAGAATATACGGCACTACCTCTCTGAGGTCCACACGCAGCACTCCCGACGTTCTGGGGAAAACGGGGAGGGGGATCAAGGGGAAGGGAGGGTGAGGATGGAGGAGGATTTGGTGGAAGAAAAGAGTCGGGGGAATGAGAAAGGCGAAGAGAGTCTTGTTGGGAAAGAGGACGGAGATGAGAAAAAAACAAAGCATGTGGATGAAGTGAACAAATGCACGGGCGAGGAAGAAATGGAAGTTGGTCGAGGAGAAAAGCGCAGATCCACAGAGGCTGATCAGCGAGGAATGAGTGGGAAAATGGAAGATGGAGCGTCAGTAAGTCTCCCTGATGGGAAGCATTCATTCCCTGTCTCGCTCCGAATCTCAAGAGGACCTATAGCTGGCCCCCCTTTGCCTGAGACGAACACAAATAGTCTCCCTCCTGGAGATTTCCCTGCCAACGTGACCTTTGTCAAGGTAAGACTGAAAAACTTAATTTCTGCTTTTCATTTGAGTTGGAATTAATGTTTACTTGACAGGTAAGTTTTTACTTATGCTATTAAATAAAAGCCGTATCAAGTATGTTTGATGTTACCCTCAATATACACAGTATAAGATTCAGCTCAATTTAGGTCAATGTTGATTCAATGATGACACCATTAACCTCATAATTGATACATTTTGCAACATTAATACTGTTATTTCCCAGGTTATCACTATGAAGTCACTTTGAAACAGTCTGTATTGTATAAAGTTCCATATAAATAAATGTGACGACTTAAAGGGATGGTTCACCCAAAAATGACCATTTTCATTAATTACTCACTGTCATGCCGTTCCAAACCCTTCGTTAATCTTCAGAACACAAATTAAGATTTTTTTTAATGAAATCTGAGAGCTTTCTGTCTCTCCATTGACCAGTCCCTCCAGAAAAACGCGATTATGCGATCGCATGATTTAATGCATAAATTTAATGCATGATTTTAATGCATGCGGGGACCGCATTTTTTCAAATACACCGCACTTTCGCCGCGTAAATTGCCTATTTCCGCATGCAAAATATGCGGGGCTAGCATGATTTCATAATCCCCGCATTTTCGTTGCAAAAAAGTCATATATATATATTAGCAGAAAGTTGAAAAATGTTTGTTTACTTCACACAAGAGCCGCCATTTCAGCCTATTGCCATGGGAACGTTTTGAAGTTACGTAATTACCCAACGCAAACATCGTCGAACATCATCGAAAAGCTACAAACCCCCGTGGTGAAACCATAGATACCGGTGAAACCATGATGAAGCCCGCAAACTCCCATTTGCCAACAAAAATAACAGCAAAAGACCGCGCAAAGCAGTTTCCCGGTGTGTTGACCGATTTCAAAAAACATCATGAAGCAGTGAGTCGATTCAGCGGTTCGGATCGCCAAAGTCGCGTATTTCAGCAGTTTGACACTCGATCCGAATCATGAGTCGACTCACTGATTCATAACGCTTCAAAGCTTCATGATGAATTGTTTTGAAATCGATCCAAATTGAGCCATGTGTTTATTAAGGTCTTCAATAAAACAAGATGAGAACTTAAATATTCAATAAAAAATATTAGCTTTTTTTTCTCTTTCATCAAACCGCAGTTTTTGCAAGTTTTATCGCATAAAATTGCATAAATATCCCGCATTTTTTAAGAAAACGTGCCGCATAGTCAAGGATTTTTGCCCGCAACAATCACAAAAAAAAGCAGCATTTTTCTGGAAGGACTGATTGACGTCTACACAACTACCACTGTGACGCGTCAAAAAGTTAATGAAGAGATGATAAAACTAATCCATATGAATTTAGTGGTTCAGTCCAAATTTTCTGAAGAGTCTCGATCGCTTTACATGATGAATAGATTGAATTTAGGATTTTATTCACATATAAACATTCAATTCGCACATAATCTAAACGGCAACAGAAGGTCAAGCATGTGCATTTGGCATCCGAGAACCAATGAGGTTCATTCTCGTGTTACGCAGCACATTTGAGCTTCAGCGAGAACCAATGAGGTTCATTCTCGTGTTACGCAGCACGTTTGAGCTTCAGCGAGAACCAATGAGGTTCATTCTCGTGTTACGCAGCACGTTTGAGCTTCAGCGAGAACCAATGAGGTTCATTCTCGTGTTACGCAGCACGTTTGAGGTTCAGCAAGAACCAATGAGGTTCATTCTCGTGTTACGCAGCACGTTTGAGCTTCAGCAAGAACCAATGAGGTTCATTCTCGTGTTAAGCAGCACGTTTGAGCTTCAGCGAGAACCAATGAGGTTCATTCTCGTGTTACGCAGCACGTTTGAGCTTCAGCGAGAACCAATGAGGTTCATTCTCGTGTTACGCAGCACGTTTGAGCTTCAGCGAGAACCAATGAGGTTCATTCTCGTGTTACGCAGCACGTTTGAGCTTCAGCGAGAACCAATGAGGTTCATTCTCGTGTTACGCAGCACGTTTGAGCTTCAGCGAGAACCAATGAGGTTCATTCTCGTGTTACGCAGCACGTTTGAGCTTCAGCGAGAACCAATGAGGTTCATTCTCGTGTTACGCAGCACGTTTGAGCTTCAGCGAGAACCAATGAGGTTCATTCTCGTGTTACACAGCACGTTTGAGCTTCAGCAAGAACCAATGAGGTTCATTCTCGTGTTACGCAGCACGTTTGAGCTTCAGCAAGAACCAATGAGGTTCATTCTCGTGTTACGCATCACGTTTGAGCTTCAGCGAGAACCAATGAGGTTCATTCTCGTGTTACGCAGGACGTTTATCCCAGGACATCATCTAGCTTTGATTCATATGGATTAGTTTTATGATCTCTTTATGAACGTTTTGAAGCATCAAAGTGGTAGTTGTGGAGCTGTCAATGGAGGGAAAGAAAGCTCTCAGATTTAATCAAAAATATCTTAATTTGTGTTGCGAAGATGAACGGGTTTGGAACGACATTAGGAGGAATAAACTACAGAATTTTCATTTTTAGGTGAACTATCCCTTTGTACAAAAATAAAATGCGGTATATTGATGCATTCCACATGCACTATTCACCTAAAATGTGTTTAAACACAATGGCATAAGATGGACTGAACTTCGGGGCAGTGAATGGTACTAGTTGAGTAGTGGAAATGAAGTGAATGCAATACATGTTATGCAGTGCACGACAGATGCATGCAATCCTTAGAAGAGAACACCTTAGCAAACCACATGGCAATGTGATTAAAATCACTTACTGACCAACTGAGTTTTCAAGGGAAGGAAACGGGTGTGGCACAGTAACTTTTAAAGATGTGTATGTTTGTATTGAAATGCTACTATTAGGCATGCAACACCTGTCTTTCCTGTTTTATAATACTGTCTTGTCTAATCTACACAGGGGAACTATGTGATGGATAGTGATCTGTTGGTGCAGATACAGAAGGAAGAGTATGACGTGATCTTATGTTTGAGCGTGACAAAATGGGTCCACTTGAACTGGGGTGATGCTGGACTCAAGCGGCTCTTCCACAGGGTGTACAATCACCTGCGGCCTGGAGGACTCTTCATTTTGGAGCCTCAACCCTGGAGCTCCTACAGCAAGAGAAAGAAGCTCACTGTAAGGCCCCTTTTTTGTCATAGCATCAGTTTTTCCGCCAAGATGTTTGACATTCAAACGTGATGTTAACATGGTGTCCTGTGACCACTTGGTATCTTAAGTTTATATAACGTTTTAAATATTGAAATAGAAAACAATAGAAGTTTAAAATGGGGCAGTTTAGTCCAAGTTTTCTTTATTTATTTACAATAATACAAGAGAGTGGGGAAAAAGGGGCGGTGAGGGTGTAATCTAAAGTTGACACATTAAAAAAAACGGTTTAATACCAATTATTCAGACACCCGATATAATTTTTTACAAGTGTGTGAAGGACATTATCGTTCATTCATGTAAGTGAGGAGAGCAAAATAAAGTAAACTGTGACATATTATACCCAAAAATTCTTCATACAGTGACTACCAGTAAAATTGATAAAAATTTGGGAGCAAAATGATTCAGACACTTTGACCTGATCATGTTTTGCTTCAGTGTTTCTTCTTTAATTGCTAATGTGACCTTTGACACCACAGACTGAACAAAATGAAGCGTTGCTTGGTCATTGGTTGAGCTAAATTGGTATTATCTGTTTGTGTAGTTAAATGTAACAGCTGATTGGTTGATTGTAATCCATGACACACCTTTCTATCAAAGTTATCTGACATTATCAAGATGAATTTCTGACACAGTTTATCTCTGAGTTCGTCATATTTTATTACCATTTTCTAAACTATAGCGAATAAACTGATAATGTGAGATAATGTTGAAATAAATGAATAGACAGACCATTGAAGAAAAAAAATTGTGATTGGCACAAATATCGATTTTTGATCTTGATTCAGTTTCAATGTGTGTGTATATAGCCTACTGTACATTATAAGGAAAAATAAGTTTGTCTTTTTAGCACTATTTTAAACTTTTCTTGGGTTAATTAATATTTGCTTGCATTCATTAATATTCACTCGTGTTTGCTTATATAAGTATCATTAAAAATATTAGGATGTAAGTTATTAACTTTTTAAAATTTCACATTTAAAGAAATCCTAGTGTTTGATCATGTCTAAATATGTTTTCAAATGCAAAACCTAAAAATATGTAAAGTTATGATCTGCAATACTTTTTTTGAGCAACTAGATACATGTATATTTATTAAAGAGCCATACAAGCACCAGTGGGTAAACCATGGCTTTACAAATGAAAATTATTTTTCCAGCCACAAAATGACTGTACTTTGCCACTTTGCATTGGAATTCTCTATTTTAACCTTAATTGCTACACTAATTGTAATATAAATTATGCAAAATATTTTAAGTGCTCATTAATGGACCATAATTATTGCACAAATAGTAGGCCTACTTGGTACCAAAAGATATCCTCAAAATATTCAATAAATATTATTAAACTAAAATATAGAACATTTATGTAATTGAAAAATAGTTAAGGTGTATGGTCACATTTGACCATCAATGAGTATGAGCGTGACGGTAAGGAATATCTGAGGGCTAAATACAAGAAAAACATTAACATTAATGTTAACAATGTTGCGTCTCCATCACTCTCCATAATAACATGATCCTGTAAATATGGTTGACGTAATAAAAAAATTGCTGCAAATACCTGCATATTAAAACTGTTGTGTATCCGCTTAAGCCATTCAAATGCATTGACAGAGCGCTGGTTTGTTTAAGCTCCGTGAACCACGTGACCACGCGCGCCACCGGGAGATGAGAGCATGTCACAACTGTTTGTCAACGCCTCTGGCTTTAACTGTTATGCCACATTAGCGACATTTATTGTTTGAATTTCGTACTCAATTTTAGAAGCTTAGACTTTCATATCAAAAGCAGGTTTGGCAGTTTGGCGTGAGATTTAAAAAAAAGTTAAAGCAGCACTAGGTAACTTTTCAACCTTCATAATATATTTTCAAGACTCTTGTGATGATACATCGACTTACAATAGGTTGAATGACACGTCTGCCATAGCCTGACGGGGTCTGTATCGTTTTTAATCGTACTTTTAAACTTCGGGTTTCGGGTAGTAACCCGAGAAAAAAAAGAACTACAAAATTCGACTGCTTTACGGCATATACGTCACTTCCACCATCACCCCCACTTCCTTAAATTCGGACGTGCGAGGGTTAGGGTAAGCCTATGTCTAAACGGCGTGTTTGTTAGGGAATACATTCTTGCAAGTAAATGCATAAGACGTACAAAATCATATTTTAGGATACCTTACATGTCTGTGCTGTTTGGTTATTTTTCTTGCCTCAAGCTATAATGCAAATCGATTTTTCAAATTTGAAGATTCGTCTATGGTAGCTTGAGATTATATTGACGATATATGGTTATTACCTACCACTCAAACATTGAATTGAAGTATCATATAGATTCTGTAAAACGGTAACCAATAGACTAGACTACTAATAATGACGCTGACGTGAGCATCGCGATCATTTGGCGTTTGAAAGAATAAATAAATAAATAAAACCCATGAAATTATATTGATATGACATGCTGAAACATATGCCACTGTACCTGGGATGAATGTGAACTCCTCCTGCAGTGTTCAGGGCTATCATAGTTGTCATGTCAACAAATGCACGTGCGATGCATCCCCTGATGTAGGATGACAGAGTTTACGACCGGACAATACTGTTTCCCAACTGTAGGGGGACCCCGAGAGCAAAACCTACCTAGTGCTGCTTTAATGAATAATGACGCGCGATTATGTGGCGGCCGGTGTTGATTCTGTGGCGCACCGCCACGAATTAGTCCATGCGTGTGAAACACTGGGTGAATAAGCTGAAGTCCCAAAAAGTCTGCGTGTTCCTTTAAAGAGATGCAATAATCAATGTGGGAATTAAGGCATAAAACATTCTAGATATCTTTAAATGACAAACATGGTGTTAGTTTAGCCGTGGACCTAAGCTGGAACGATGTAACTACAGAAGAGTCAACTTTAAAATGGGAAAAATATCAACTCTTAGGTCTTTTTTTTTTTTTTTTTTGAGATGCTAACCATTTTATCAGATTCAATGATCTATGCTAAAAGTGCTACCGCCAGACCCGGAGATCGGCTGAATGGATTCGAAACTCTAGGGGAGTTGGAAAATGAGCCTATTTAAAAAAAGAAGTGGAGTGTTCCTTTTTAAAGTTGTTTAACCAAATTGTTGTTTGATTTCTCAGGAGGACATCTGTAAGAATTACCATAGCATCCGGTTAAAACCGGACCATTTCTCCTCCTACCTGACTGCTGATGTGGGCTTCTCCAGCTATGAGCTCATCGGAACGCCACACAACTACTCTAGAGGTCAGAGCTTTGAAATGCTTTGCAATTCCTACCTGTGATATTCTACTGTATATGCAAATATTTATCCTTTTTTTTCTCTCTCTCTCTCTTTTTCTTAGGCTTTCAGAGACCAATCTACCTTTTCCACAAAGGACTCTCACCTCAAAAGTGACGCCACCAGTTTGACCGCCAACTTTGACTTTGAAATCCACAAATTTGAAGATTTTAAAATCAACCAGCATTTGAAGCCACTGGATCTTTAAACGTTTTCTTTGAAATTGAGATGGGCCATACAATATTTTGAACTGTTAAATGGAATCTCATTGGTGCTGAATAAGATTCGATTTTTCTCCTTCCAAATCTCGCAATTTATTTTTCAAGGACTTTTTCCCCATTCGAACAAGATGATCTCCTAAAGGACGGTCTTGTGAAGAAGCACAAAGTTCAATTCAATCAAATCCCAAGTAAATCTTGTCAAATTGGCTTTTCATTTGGAATGAAATTCCCAAAAGTGTAAATTCTTGAGCATACACACAACTGGTAAAAGACAATCTAGAATTCAAATGTTTGGTGGTTAAGTTTGCAAAAAAAGCTCTATTGGTGATGTTACTGCACTGTCATGTACTTCATTTGTTTTCTCATAGTTTCGAACAAAACATAGCTATTAACATAGGAAGCTTTTGACACTTCTAGCATGTCACCCGTCCGCCGTTCTGCGGACAGACATGGCCGCTAATTCTAGTAACAAATGCCGATAGCTCAATTTCATATCCATCAGTTATATTCCCTGTTAGGATCATCATTTCGTCCTTGAGTTTTGAAGCTGCAGGTTAGCTGATTTGCTATGACAAAGTGTTTATAACGGAAGGATGCGATTTCCTTTTTAGTGTTGGTGGGTCACAGAGAACGATGTTATAACTTTTTTTTTTTTATTTGAATGTGTTCTGTTATGATTCTCCAACTGTTAAAGTTTAACAAACTGATGTACATTTTGTAAACCGTTCGTCCAAAGTTCTTGTCGCCATTCGAGGTAACCTTGTTGTTGTTAGTTTTATTCATATTTAAAAGTTTGCACTAAAACGAGAGAACAAATTTCTCCCACATTTGTATTTTGATGTGCAAATGGAAAGTCAGTATATCTCTGAGAAAGGGTCCTTTTCATTCAAAGGACTCGGTGAAAATGAAAAATAAACTACAAAATAACATGTATTTGTGATGCTGAGCTGTTTTCTGGACCTGAATATGTAATTCTATTTGCTAATGAACCCTTTTCGCATTTCCGGGTTTCTCAGAAGCTGAAGTCATCATAGTTATATAGTCGTGAATGAGTACATTAAATATATTTTGTTTCCATTTGCTCAAGTAGCAAATGGAAAAACTCCACGATAGACCCTTTTCACAGACTGTGATGACCAGGGGCGCTGCTAGCAATTTCGGGCCCTATGAAAGAATATGATGCTGCGGCCCTCTACCGCATCAACCATCCAAAATCTTTGTCTGCAATTGAATAATACTGACCAATTAAAGGGACAGTTCACCCAAAAACAAAATTTTTATGTTTATCTGCTTACCCCCAGGGCATCCAAGAAGTCTTTGTTTCTTCAGTAGAACACAAATTAAGATTTTTAACTCCAACCGTTGCAGTGGGATAGTCGTATAATGCATGTCAATGGGGATATTTTAGAGCATGAGAGCAATGAGAGTAAAAACACAGACATATGAATCCTTATTGAACCATGCGGCTTGTGGCGACACATTGATGTCTTAAGACACGAGACGATCGGTTTCTGCGAGAAACCCAACAGTATTTGTTATTTTTTTAAAGTCTTATCAGACGAATGTCATCTAGTATTCCCAGCGCCATAACTTCCGGCGATTAAGGTCTAAATACTGGCGCGATCAAAGACATATTAACGTAGATGCCTCATTCGACCGATCCGCGCAGGCACTAATGAGGAATCTATGTATATATATCTATGATCGCGCCAATATTTTACATGTATTTTGACCTTATTCGCCAGAAGTGATGGCGCGGGGACGGTTGATGCCATTGAGCCATAGAAAAAAAATTAAATACATTTTTTTTAAATATGGATATTTTTCTTACACAAACGCATCGATTTTCTTCAGAAGGCACACACTTTTGGGACCCCCAGAGATTGGTTTTTATTAGTAACAGTAGCCTACTAGTAGTAATGTAATAGAAATAATCTACCAAAGAGTTACAAATATAACAAAATGATGGCTTATTTCTGCATTTCCGGAAATATCCAGCAAAACGCTCACGCTCATCTGTAAAAAATCCCACTCTGACATTTCATTTCTGGGTTTCAAAGGATTGCAAATGCAAAGCAAATTTTTTGTTCATTTTATTCATTTTTAGAATTTAATAATTTATTTGTAATAAACATTTTAAGTGGCCCATTAAAAAGTATTATTTATAAGTTGAATTGTGTTTTTAAAACATACATGAGGTCATATTGTGACTGTTGCGGTGTGTGCGTTGAAAGGGCGGTAATATTTCCTCCAGAGGAGATCAAGCGTCTTTCTGGAGATTCTGCTCATTTCTGAAGCTCTTTCCGCTCAGCACCGTGTGCTCAACCCAGAACTCCCTTTGTGACCTGCTGGAACAAATATAGGCCTATCTGAAATAAATAGTAAGGGCTGTCCCTGACTAAAGTTTTTTTCCTTTTCTAGTTGTTCATTTAAGCCGGCGCTGCCGCTTCCACCTCATGTCGTTGTGTTTTAGGCTATTTGCTTGTTATTTATTAAATCCGGGCAATTTGGTTGATAAAACATAGATTAAAATTAAGATACAATTATACAAAACAAAATGTACTTTTGTGATATATTTGTTGTTCTTTCGTGTTTTATAGACTCAATATAAACTCTATAATTTCGTTATTTTTCTAAGCCAACTAATGCGCACACTTTTCTCAATCCGTTATGGAGATATTCAGTTTTGATTTTGCATACTGTTTTTTAAATGTTCGTTCGAGTAGTTCAAATGACCACTTTACAATATTTCAGTAACATAATTTATTTTGAAGCCTATGCTGTTTTCTTGTACAAAATAAAATAGTTTAAGTTAAATGCAGAGTAAGATGTGTAAAAAAGACAAGAGGCTAAGAGATTGTCCAGATCATTTGTGTAGCTTTCACAGACTAACACACGTCACATCTCTCATAGACTACAGTATTTAAAATAGCAGATATGCATCAGTTATATTCTCTATTTCATTTACAGAGCAATCCCTGCGAAGTGTTTAGGTTAAGTATAGAAGAGACCAGGATTGTGCGTCGCACTCGCAAGACTCCCAGCGGGGGTCGATGGTCACGATGGTTTCGCTCCTTCGGCACAACCCTACTGTACATTATGCTGAACTTGAATGCACATGAAATGAAAGGAAATAATTTCCCCCCGGCCTTAATTTGAGACCGGCCGTTATTTGTTTGTGCTGGCCACGCCCCCGGCCACTATCAGAGGCCCGGCGTTTAATTGACTACAGGCTTTTATTTGAGGAAATAGTTGCTCTGTTTTTGATGCATATGTCCGTCAAATAACTGCTCCATGCGGCTCCGGGGTGTTAACAAAGTGGGCCCTTAGAATCGGCCTAACAAATCGTCCATTTTGCTGTCATTCCCACCCACCCAGATAGCACACGTATGTCTGCAAGATGTCTGTTAATGATCACTTAATCTGGAAAGCATCTGCTGTTTACAAACATCTGATAGACGTCTTTAAGATGTCAGTTTTTCATACATTCTAAATCATAAACATCTTAAAGACATTTAAACGTTTAAACGTCTATTTGACATCTGACAGGAAACGTCCAATAGACGTATTGCAGATGAGCAAACACTCTAGAAAATACATCTTCCAGATGTAAACACGCACATAAAATCGACGTCTCCGAGATGTATGTGTGCTATCTGGCCATAGACCGTAAAAAAAATATGGACGACGCGACTTCATTCTCTTCCGCTGAAGAAAAGTGAAGCCCGGAGGTCTGAATATGGCGCAGACATCTTGACAGCTCTGATTTGGGACCGAGTCTGCGCAGTAGAGAGCAGGAAGTAGGAAAAGCCCGCCTACACTCTCGCTGATGCAGAACAATTCATTATGTTGGTGTGAAATAAACAGTTATGGAAATGTAGAAATTAATTTAATAGCATCAAATAGCTAACTAACTAAAAAGCGCGGGAGGCTTGTTCCCTCCACAGCTAAACACCCTCACAACAGCGTTATTCTTTTTTTTTTTATTATTGTAATTTGATGCAAATGTAATATAATACAAAGTATAGTGGTTTAAATGTACATACATAAAAAAATTAAAAATAAAAAACGTTGCAGGATTTACGATGCTGATGACCGTTAAAACGCGTCCTCCTCGCAGTCTGTGAAAAGGGTATTTACGTTAAAAATTTGTGGGATAAAATAA
>CM042242.1:65565034-65672534 GCA_023566225.1 Romanogobio albipinnatus | reverse complement strand
CCGCGTGGCCTCATGGGATAGTAAAGTGTCAATCGTATGCACACTTCAGAATCTCACCAGGTCATCCGGGTGCTTTTTGCCTGCTCTGGTACTGTGAAATCAGACATCTTTAGTCACATACTGTTTTTCGCCTACTATATAGTAGGGAAGTGTGTGATTTCGGATGCATCCGTGGCCTTTTGCCCACTGACCCACATCAGCAGGGGGCACTGATGAGCAGCAAAACACTGAACTTTTCATTCTTTATTCCTTTTCTTTCTTTAGAAATATCCTCTGCGGACCCTGTACAGTCATCAAGTATATACTTTCAATTTTAAATGTCTGTGAAGGAGCTCTGACCTCATATGTGGTACCATATGAAAGCTTCGAGTCTCTACTTTCTGAAGACATGCATCACTTTGGCATTTGTTTTACACAAAGTAACTAATTCACACTAAATTACTCTGGGACCATTTCGGCCTACTTTGGTGTCATTTTACGAAACCCTTTGAAGTTACATAAAACACTGTTAAAGTGATACACATGTAAGTATATGTTGTCTGAGCTGTAATACCCCCCCCCCCCCCCCCCCCCCCCAAAAAAAAGGCGCTTTTTGATTTTTCTTTGGTTATAAATTCATTTTTGAAAGTGTGTAACTCAGGCCCTGTGTGCTCTAGCACCCTGCAGACAGTTTGGGCTGTTTCCACATTGCAGAATATACTGGAACAAAGATTTTTGTCTGGATCATGTTGTATGAAAGATTTATTAAAATGGATCTGAATGAAGGGATATGACATTTTTATATAATTTCCGATGAATTTCCAGCGAATGGGTTGTTTTAACCCAGTGGTTGGGTTAAATGTTTGCCCAACCTGCTGGGTAGTTTTACTTAACTCAATTATTGTTTAAAAATTACTGTATTGATTGCTTAAAATGAACCCAAAGTATGTTGGAAATGAACATGTATTAATATGTTAAATAAATTAACATTATTAATTTGTTTACTGAATAATAATTTTAACATTTATTAAATTGCTTATTAATAAATGTTCACCTTTTGATTGTCATTTGATTGTCATAGTAATTGTAGTCTGATAAATAGTCTGAATTTTCTGTTAATTTTAAGCCAGCTATATAGTAATTTTTAAACAATAGTTGGGTTAAATAAAACTACCTCGCACATTGGGCAAAACTTTAACAACCGCTGGGCTAAACAACCCATTCACTGGGCAAAAAAACAACCCAATAGCTGGGCTAAAACAACCCATTCACTGGGCTAAAACAACCCAATCGCTGGGCTAAAACAACCCATTCACTGGGCTAAAACAACCCATTCACTGGGCCAAAACAACCCAATCGCTGGGCTAAAACAACCCATTCACTGGGCTAAAACAACCCATTCACTGGGCTAAAACAACCCATTCACTGGGCTAAAACAACCCATTCACTGGGCTAAAACAACCCAATCGCTGGGCTAAAACAACTCATTCACTGGGCTAAAACAACCCAATCGCTGGGCTAAAACAACCCATTCACTGGGCTAAAACAACCCATTCACTGGGCTAAAACAACCCATTCCCTGGGCTAAAACAACCCATTCACTGGGCTAAAGCAACCCATCACTGGTTTAAAACAACCCATTCACTGGCCTAAAACAACCCATTCACTGGGTTAAAACAACTCATTCACTGGGCTAAAACAATCCATTCACGGGCTAAAACAACCCAATCGCTGGGCTAAAATAAACCATTCACTGGGCTAAAGCAACCCAATCGCTGGGCTAAAACAACCCATTCACTGGGTTAAAACAACTCATTCACTGGGCTAAAACAATCCATTCACTGGGCTAAAACAACCCAATCGCTGGGCTAAAACAAACCATTCACTGGGCTAAAGCAACCCAATCGCTGGGCTAAAACAACCCATTCACTGGGCTAAAACAACCCAATCGCTGGGCTAAAACAACCCATTCACTGGGTTAAAACAACTCATTCACTGGGCTAAAACAATCCATTCACTGGGCTAAAACAACCCAATCGCTGGGCTAAAACAACCCATTCACTGAGCTAAAACAACCCATTCACTGAGCTAAAACAACCCATTCACTGGGTTAAAACAACCCATTCACTGGGTTAAAACAACCCATTCACTGGGTTAAAACAACCCATTCACTGGGCTAAAATAACCCATTCTCTGGATTAAAACAATCCATTCACTGAGCTAAAACAACCCAATCGCTGGGATAAAACAACTCATTCACTGGGCTAAAACAACCCATTCACTGAGCTAAAACAACCCAATCGCTGGGATAAAACAACCCATTCACTGGGCTAAAACAACCCATTCACTGGGTTAAAACAACCCAGTCGCTGGGCTAAAACAACCCAGTCGCTGGGCTAAAACAACCCATTCACTGGGCTAAAACAACCCATTCACTGGATTAAAACAATCCATTCACTGGGCTAAAACAACCCAATCGCTGGATTAAAACAATCCATTCACTGGGCTAAAACAACCCAATCGCTGGGCTAAAACAATCCATTCACTGGGCTAAAACAATCCATTCACTGGGCTAAAACAACCCAATCGCTGGGCTAAAACAACCCATTCACTGGGCTAAAACAATCCATTCACTGGGCTAAAATAACCCATTCACTGGGCTAAAATAACCCATTCACTGGATTAAAACAATCCATTCACTGGGCTAAAACAACCCATTCACTGGATTAAAACAATCCATTCACTGGGCTAAAACAATCAATTCACTGGGCTAAAACAACCCAATCGCTGGGCTAAAACAACCCATTCACTGGGCTAAAACAATCCATTCATTGGGCTAAAACAACCCAATCGCTGGGCTAAAACAACCCATTCACTGGGCTAAAACAACCCAATCGCTGGGCTAAAACAATCCATTCACTGGGCTAAAACAACCCAATCGCTGGGCTAAAACAACCCATTCACTGGGCTAAAACAATCCATTCACTCGGCTAAAACAACCCAATCGCTGGGCTAAAACAACCCATTCACTGGGCTAAAACAATCCATTCACTGGGCTAAAACAACCCAATCGCTGGGCTAAAACAACCCATTCACTGGGCTAAAACAATCCATTCACTGGGCTAAAACAACCCAATCGCTGGGCTAAAACAACCCATTCACTGGGCTAAAACAATCCATTCACTGGGCTAAAACAACCCAATCGCTGGGCTAAAACAACCCATTCACTGGGCTAAAACAATCCATTCATTGGGCTAAAACAACCCAATCGCAGAGCTAAAACAACCCATTCATTGGGCTAAAACAACCCAATCGCTGGGCTAAAACAACCCATTCACTGGGCTAAAACAACCCAATCGCAGAGCTAAAACAACCCAATCGCTGGGCTAAAACAACCCATTCACTGGGCTAAAACAACCCAATCGCTGGGCTAAAACAACCCATTCACTGGGCTAAAATAACCCATTCACAGGATTAAAACAATCCATTCACAGGATTAAAACAACCCATTCACTGGACTAAAACAACCCAATCGCGAACCTTCCGCGGATTGCATGCGTGCACAGAATACGTTTATCGTTACATTTCGCATACTACCCTTTTAAGTGCGCAGTCTGCAGTACGCGTATGTTCCATTGGAACGCTCACTGATTTCACTGCGCTTAAAAACCCATGGCCACATGACAACAGCCCGGCTATTTACACAGCAACAACTCTGCAGCGTTGCCAAGGCAACGGTTACCGGAAGCCATGAAGCACCCTCGTTATGGAGCACCCTCGTTATCTTTTTGCCTGAACTCGCGTTTTCGTGTAGGTACTCCTTTACATTAGCTCGCTTTTCTCGGTCTTTAAATCTCTCTACACACACATCTTCGCCCCCCCCCCCCCCTTCCATCTTTTTACGTCCCCTCCCTCCCTCCGTGCGCGCTCTCTCTCTCGCTCTCTCTCTCTCTACCTCTACATCTTATGCCGCTTCAGTCCGTTCTCTCTCTTTTTTCTCCCCCTCTTCGTCACCTCTCGTATCTGTACTCATCCTCCCCTGCCCATCTCCTTTCATTTGCTCGTATCCTCCCTTCCATCTCGTCTTTTTTTGTCTCACCCCTCATCGATACGATCGCGTCCCTCTCCTCGTCCTTTCCTCGTTTGCTAAATCCTGAAGCCAGACCTCTCTCTCTCTCTCTCTCTCTCTCTCTCTCTCTCTCTCTCTCTCTCTCTCTCTCTCTCTCTCTCTCTCTCTCTCTCTCTCTCTCTCTCTCTCCGTCCCACCCCCTTCCTCTTTACGTTTCCCCCTCCCTCCATACTCTATTTTCCTCAATGCTGCTTAAGTCAGTCAAAAGAGATACGCTGAAGAAAAGAGGGGCGAACGGCGGGCGCTGAGAGAGAGAACGAGAGAAGGAGAGAAGCTGGAGGGAGAGAGGGGAGAGGGGGGAACGGGGGTTTGGATACATCTCCACCTGTCTTCTTCTCTCTGCCATGGACTGCCTCTGCATAGTGACCACAAAGGTAAGCCAATTCTTCCGTCACGACCAGAACGAGCCCAGAAGCGGGACTGTGTGGTGCGCGCTAGCGCGGTGCGCGAAGTTTACAGCCGTTATTCGCTGGTTCTCCTGCTAGTGCTGTGGATTCAGCACTTCTTTGTTCTTTCTCTCGTCTCTCTCATCCGAGCTCGTATTTTGAAATCAAATCCCTGCCTGTTTTGTGACAGGAGCATCATGGATTTGTATTCCCTCTCTTGCCTCCCTACGCGTTTTTGTGCGCGCTCACGGACGCGCAGCGCAACGCTTGAGACGCGTTTTTTAAAAGTTCAACTTCTTTTTACTTGACTCGCTTTAAAAAATACCCAAGAGAGACGCCACTACTAAACAAAGTCAAAGAGGTTCATCTGTTTGTGTTTGTACATGTGTACAACAATTAAACAATAGCGCAGCGGAACGCGTGAACGGAGTGTGAACGCGTCTCGCGCTCACTGTGGTGCAGTGTCAGAAATTAACTTTGTTTTTATTTTAATATTTTCCCCATTTAATTGAGATTTTCTTAAGATTTTAGTTCAGTTGAATCACTTGTGAGGGTTCAAATCAACATCAAATACTAGACTGAAGTAGCTGCAAAAGTGCTGTGTGCTGCCTACTTGCACTGTGGATTTTAATGGATTTTTTAAATACTCTTTTTAGCTGCACATATATTTGACAGGCACTACAGTGTCTGCATTGTCCCTCACCCAATAACTAGACTGCACATTATGATCAAATGTCTGGTAACAAAAAGAACAGTTAAGACCTAAGCACACACACACACACACACATCATAGTGGGGACTCTCCATAGGCATAATGGTTTTTATACTGTATGTTCTCTCCCCGACCCATCACAGAAAACGTTCAGCATTTTTACATTTTCAAAAAACATCCCTTAGTGTGATTTATAAGCAGTTTTCCTCACGTGGGCCAAAAATGTCCCCACAAGGACAAGGATTTTGGATATTGCCATCTTTGTGGGGACATTTTGTCCCCGTAATGTATATGGTTTACCAGGACACACACACGCTTTAAATATCTGGGGCATTTCTGTCAATTTCACTGGCGTTTTGGCCTCGAGCCCTGGTTAATTTCTGACCCTGCTGTGGTGCTTCAGACGTGCGATGCTGTCCGTGAGGACATGAAAAGGAAATGAGAGGAAAAAGTGAGAGCGATCCGTTAAATTATAGAGGGAAGGACTCATGTATGTGTGGGAGCAGGATGAGAAGGAAAGCTTTCATTAATAAATGCTCACATGTGATGTGTCATCTAACTGCAGTTAGTGTATGGAGGTGAGACACATCCCACTGCTCCTGACGGCTGGTGCCTCTTTGCCCATGTCGTGTTCCTGGCAGAGCACTCCCAATGGTTTATGTAACGTTGGCTGGTGCTTTCTCTCCCGAGCTGGAGTCTGTTCTATCACTTTTCTCTCTCTCTCTCTCATTGTCTTCAGATGGACTCCCACCTTGCATGCTCCTCCTAAACACTATATGACCTCCCTCCCAACAGATCTACTGTATGAGTGAGTCAGAAAGGTACGAAGAGAGAGAGAGAGAGTTGAAGAGAGAAATTAGCGCAGTGCTTGCTTTTGTGTGGGTTGAGATGGAAATGGTGCACTGGTCTTTGGATGTGCTGTTATTAAAGACCGTACAAGGATCCCGATTCTATGAGGCTTAAGTTATGTTTCGTAGAGTCAAATTAGTGCCTTATAAGTGATAAATTCCTTTTTTGTGTCTTTTGAGCTCTCTGTTTTTCTTCTGATCCCCTTTCTTTCTACTTATTCAACTTAAATATGGTCAAATATAGTACTTTGTTTTGAAATGTTGGGAGACTTTGTAATATATGGAGAAATGTACAAATAAAGCGAGAGGGAAAAGGATTCGATTTTGAGAATAGATGTGAAAATGCACTATCCAAATTAAAGGATTAGTTCACTTTTAAATAAACTTTTGCTGATAATTTACTCACCCCCGTCATCCAAGATGTCAATGTCTTTCTTTCTGCAGTCGAAAAGAAATGAAGGTTTTTGTCAATTGACCACTTATCAATTGACCGTGATCATCTCTGAGCTCCGCCATAACTTCCGCTAAGTGAGGTCAAATACAAGCGTGGGCATAGATGTATACGTAGATGCCTCATTAGCGCCTGCACGGATCAGTAGAATGAGGCATCTACAATCGATATATCTATGACCATGCTCATATTTGACCTCACTTAGCGGAAGTTATGGCAGAGCTCAGAGATGATCACGTTCGTCTGATAAGAGGTAAAATAATAGCATAAATACTGCTCGGTTTCTCGCAGAAACTGATCGTTTGGCTAGATAAGACCCTTATTCATCGTCTGGTGTCGTTTAAAGCTCTTTGAAGCTGCACTGAAACTGTCATTTGGACCTTGAACCGTTTGGAGCCCATTGAAGTCCATTATATGGAGAAAAAACCTGGAATGTTTTCATCAAAAACCTTCATTTCTTTTCAACTGAAGAAAGAAAGAAAGACATGGACATCTTGGATGACATGGGGGTGAGTAAATTATCAGCAAAAGTTTATTTAAAAGTGAACTAATACTTTAAATGGTTGTAATTTAAGATTGATTTGTAATATAGACATTTGGTCTTTAAAAAAGACACTCAGCAGATTAAAGCACTTCAAAAAATGAAGTTCAAATTTACTGTACATCAAACGTACTGCACTAAATAATTTTTACTCTAAAATTAATATAAAATCAAAGCCATATGTCTAAACGAAGTTGTGTTCCAAATTTGAAGTTGATATCACAAAAATTGAAGATTTAGTTTGGTTATGGTACCAAAAATAGCTAGCGGATGTCGCCCACGTTCCATTTAATTTTTTGAAGAATTACTAAATAAATAAATAAATACATTTCTGTCCAAATATTACTTTTATCATCAAATATGGAACCCTGAGATTCAGACCTTTCCTGAAGATGTGTTTTGTCAAGATTAGAAAAGGTTTTGAAAGTAGTTGAAATAAATGTTGTAATATGAAACATGACTCCGCCCACTAGGGGAGGAGCCTGCTAAAAGAATTTAGGCTACACCTGTCATCATGAGAAATCCTGCCCCCCTGTGAAATAAGCTGCGTCCCAATTCGCCTACTTATACTACGACCTAAAAGTATGTACTCTTTTTGTGAGGAAAAAGTACATACTTTTGAGTGTGTAGCAGAAGAATATGCAATTTGTTCATCTTTAACATACTCTGTCACTTAGTTTAAAGGTTAATGGCCAAACGTATCATTACAAAAGTTCACAATGCTGCTGTAGATGAAATATAATGTGGATAACATTGAATAAATATCTTTCCGTCAGGTTAAATACTCATAATTGATCGCTCAAAGCCCTTTATCTAACCCTCTCTACTTAACCGTCGGACTCGCATAAACCTCATGTTTGTAGTTCTAATCGAATCCTTGTCCATCTCGCAGTGGGACAAACGATTTGGGACATACTAATTCTTTTTTCGAATACTATTTAGTACAGATAGTATGTGAATTGGGACGCAGCGATAGTGTCCGCTTAGGACCCCAGAGCGATTCTATTGGCTGAAAGAACTTTTGATGGGTAATCTGTTCAGAGCCTGATTACAATTCTTACAAAATCACGTTTTGATTTTTGTCGTTTAAATTGTGTTGAAATAGTCTTTCAAATCATATGCTTCATATACTAGTATATAACCGAAGCAATAAGTTGTGAAATCAAGCAAATCTCGTTCTTAATGTTTTTTTAGTTAGCGTACGTTCTAGCATAGCATACAGCTACCCGATTAGCTTAGTTTATACACCACGGTTGCACTTGCCCTACATCTTAAAAGCCCTAGCCCCGCTTTTATGTTTATACAAGTAAAAAAAAAATCCTGTTGTATTTATTTTTATTATTAGGTCATTATCAGGTTATCACACAATTCTTCTGGCAGGATCATTTTATTAAGCAAAATAATACACCTTAAGGTCCTTTCAAACTGGACGTGATTTTAACGCGTGAATAATTCGGGCGATGGTTTTATTTTTTGATCAGCCGTTTATGTAATGAGTGCTTCCACACCGAACGCGAATGTGCTGCGGCGAAATAAAATGTTTGTTTTTTTTCCAATGTCGATTTTTTTAACACTCGCAGCGACAAAAAAGGCTTCAACCAATCACATACAAGCTAACAAAGGTCACGAAATGTCCAGTTGATGTCATTAGCTATTCAATTAACATTAACCTTTGCCGGGTATCCCATATCTCATGAGATTACAGTTGCAGCTGTGTTTGCCCACTGTAGGCTAC
The DNA here is from genome assembly GCA_023566225.1 of Romanogobio albipinnatus. Lineage (NCBI taxonomy): Eukaryota > Metazoa > Chordata > Actinopteri > Cypriniformes > Gobionidae > Romanogobio > Romanogobio albipinnatus. The sequence continues at coordinate 65,663,753 of CM042242.1, read as the reverse complement.
AGACAGCGATAACATAACCTTTTGAGTTAAAACGCGTAGATTTTTTTCTAATCTAATTGTGTCTGCGACTAGAAAGGGAATGTGTTTCCGTCAGTATGACTGTGGCACTTAAATGTTTACATTGTGACTCAACTGGAAACATAGCAGCTCCGGATCGATCGGTTCCTGAAGTGTGTGGTTTATCTTGTCAGATGTGGTGCTACTGTCTCTGGAGGAGCTCCTCAAATTGTCCCACGGACATTTGAAAGCAAGTGTGTGGAACCGGCCATGTAAAAGTTTTAGCTACTGTACAAGATTAGTAGCCTGGATGCCAGCCAAACTTAGCCCCACCCACAACATTTGAGCTCGGGCAGTTCGGTCTGGACTTGATCCGTAGAGGAGTAATTATGTCCGAACAGAAACTGTTCGGACCAATCAAATTGTCAGGGCGGGCTTTAGACGATGATGGACAGATGATAAACAGTAACGTAATCATCCACGTCATCAAAGGCGCTTGGGTTGAATTTGTTCTAATCCTAAACGGAGAACTTGTTCGTATATGCATTCACCTTCACTATTTCTCTCAGAAATGATGATCGTGTTGGTAAATACTCTGTGTATCCTTAAATTTTTTTTTTACAACACCGGCAAAGATCATTTACACTCACCTTTTTTTCTAACGTTACTTATTCCAGCGTGCGTGCAGACAGGGTTGCCAAGTTTTTACAACAAAACCTGTCCAATTGCTACTGAAAACTAGCCAAAAACAAGCCCAATAGCTTTCCGGGGGGGTTCTCTGGAAAAAAATGGCATTTGGGGGGTAAAATATGTGTTATTTTGGCAGGGCTGCTTGCTAAAATTTGCATTCCTGGGTCTGTATATCACATAATTGGGGTCGCTTCAACCCGCGGACATGGAAAACAACCCGCGGACTTGGCAACACAGTGCAGTTGAGTTCTGTTGACATTTGACAACTAATGTTGTGCGTCGCTCCGTCACTCTGATTGGTTGTAGGTCTATCCAATTGAGTGCAGAGGCATTTTCTTTCCTGGTTCGGTTGAAACACGCCCCATTATCACAGTCCAATGGAGCAGCATCAGACTCATATTCTGACTAACGTTGAGTATGACAACGTCAGGCTACAAGATTAGCATACTATCCTTCATTTACATTTACATTTATGCATTTAGCAGACGCTTTTATCCAAAGCGACTTGCAACTGAGGAGTACAGGAAGCGATCCGTCATGAGGAGGCAGCAAAACATAGAAAGTGCCTGAAATACTAAGTTTTGGACATCGCACAGAGCATCACACACTAGGGCAGGGAAGAAGTAGAGGAAAATAGAAGGAAAAGAAAAGTTTTTAAAAAAAATTTAAGATAAGGTTAAGTGCTCGCAGAAGAGGTGAGTTTTCAGCTGTTGTTTGAATGTTGTCAGTGATTCTGCAATTCGGATGGAGGTGGGAAGATCGTTCCACCAGCAGGGAACGGTGAATGTGAATGTTCTGGAGAGGGATTTTCAGCCTCTCTGTGATGGTACCACAAGCCGTTGCTCCTTAGCTGAGCGAAGGCTTCTGGTGGGGGTGTAGACTTGTAGGAGCGAGCCAAAGTATGCAGGAGCGGAGCTCGTGGTGGATCTGTAAGCAAGCGCCTTGAACTTGATGCGAGCAGCGAGTGGTAGCCAGTGTAGAGAGATGAAGAGAGGTGTGACGTGGGCCCTTTTGGGTTCGTTGAAGATAAGACGTGCTGCTGCATTCTGGATCATTTGGAGCGTTATGATCGCATATGATGGAAGTCCAGCCAGAAGCGCATTGCAGTAGTCAAGCCTAGAAATGACCAGGGCCTGGACGAGAAGTTGTGTTGCATGCTCTGTTAGAAAAGGTCTGATCTTCCTGATGTTGTGGAGCGCAAACCTGCATGAGCGAGCTGTCTTTGAAATGTGGTCTTTGAAGGACAACTGGCCATCAAAGATTGCGCCATGTTTCTGACCGACTCTGAAGGGGTGATCCGAGAAGAACCTAGCTGGATGGTGACGTCATGTTGTATTGTGGGATTGGCCGGGAAGACGAGCAGTTCAGTCTTTGCCAGGTTGAGCTGCAGGTGATGTTTTTTCATCCATGCCAAGATGTCCGCCAGACAGCTGGAGATTCGTGCAGCTACTGTGGGGTCATCTGGTTGGAATGAAAGTTAGAGCTGAGTATCATCTGCATAGCAGTGGTATGAGAGGCCATGTGCCTGTATGATGGGTTCTAATAATGTAGTGTAAATGGAGAAGAGGACTCTCTGTTCTTTAAGACTGGGTGCACCCAAAACCTTCTTTTTGGTCTTTTAAAGAAAATGAAAAGCTTGTCTTCACTGAATGAGGAAGTGTCCGTGTTTTCTCAGCTGTCGCCGTGAATCTTTTGGTATGTTGGAGACCTGAAACGTCACAGACGTCGCAAACTCGCGTCGCGGCTGATGTGAACGGTTTTGCCGCAAACTATTCGCACACGAAATATTAGTTTTTCCGCTGTGCTTTTTCGTTACGCGTCCGGTGTGAAACTCTGATGCGTCCAGGTCGCTCTTACTCAACATGATATGTTTGGTCTAAAACGCAACTGCTGTCAAGTTTTGCCACAGGACAGCAATTAAATTTTGTGTTATCTTTGCAGGACTGCGATATGAGTGCGCGATGTAACATATTTTATACATAGCACATAACAGGCACAATAGCGGTATAAACATGAATATCTATTGGTGCAATATGTGTCTCATGACTAAACATGCGTCATTGTTTTCAAATACCTCCGTCTTCACAGTCCACACTATGACGCAAAGCTTTGGAGAGCGTTTTCAAAAAGCTACGTTTTCGTTGACTTAAAACGCTGTCTCAGTGTGGACAGAAGGCCAAAACGGAGAGAAAAATATACGCTTTCAATCGATTTTATAAGTTTTTGAATGATTCCTAAGTTATGATGATTACTAATCATCATAATCAAGCGATAAATAAGAGCGCCAAGTGTCCCACTAGCAGGGCCGTGACAGATAAGGGGTTAAGGCCCGTTCACAGGACGATAACGATAAAGATGCAGTTCTAAAAATCGCTCTAATGTAATGTTGTTGGTGTGGACGAGCCTTTCGTCTCAGATGTTACAACTCCTCAAGAGAGTTGACATATAGGTGTACACATAGAAAACGAAAGTGAAAAGCATAGCTTAGATAATTTGGTCTGGGAAGAGTTCATATATCTCTGACTAGCTCTACTGCAAATCTGAGGACAGTTTGGAGACATTAGATATTTTCTACATGAGACTTTACTGATTTCTGGGCCATGATTACAGTTTTTTTCCTTCTCTGGAGAAATATCTGGAAAACAGAAGACTTTCGACTTTGCGAAATTCTACATTTGCATTTCCATTCAAACAAACGACTGCATTAGATGTAAGGCTGTCCAGAAAGTTTACTCTGGATTCACAATAGTCTCACAATAGCTTCTAGACACCAAAACGATGCTCTTGCCTCAACTGTAACCTTTCAAACATAGTATTAACACTTAAATGAATGGTTCATATTCAAAAGCAGCATGCATTTTAATTAGCATTAAGTCTATATGGACCACAGAATGCATTTGCTTTGTTTATTATGCTTACAATTAAATCATTTGCACTGTATACAAACTGCTAATTGAAACCACTTAGCACCTAGCATGTGTACCAGCATATGCTGATTATTCCCTTTTGAAGTTTCCTTAATAACATTCACTTACTTAGAAATGCTTCAAAATTATAGTGTTTTTTAATCACTATTTCTTTATTTCTTAATTAAAGGGATAGTTCATGAAAAACTGAAATTTTTTGGGTGAACTATCCCTTTAAAGGCCCCATGGCATGGATTGTTTTTATTATTTTGTTTCCTGAGGTGTACTTATATTGTTAGTATGGTTTTTACATAAAAAAATGTCATAATTTATAAATAAAAAGCATTTTTTCTATACTGATATTAGCCCTCTGGCTTGAATGCTCTGTTTCAAGGGGCGTGTCTGCTGTGAGACTTTGGTGAAAACGCCCACTGTTGTGATTGGCTGACATCTTTGCATTTGAAATGAGTATTAGATTATGTGGCAGAGGGGGCTTGGTTTAGCGAGGTCTGCAAGCGCTGCCAGAGAGAGAGAGATGGATTGCATGTGGACCAGAGAGACCTGGAGCAAGATAGTTGAAAAAGTTTTATTGTACTGAGTTGTTGAGTGCTGTGCTGTAAGTGCGAGTTTATTTTGTTTGTATCTGAGAGCTCTGAATAAACACGAGTCCCAGTCACGCCGACCCTGTCTTCCTCCTCCTTATTCTACGAACGTTGTAACATGTGGAACCCCTCTCGAATACTTTTACTACGTTTTTTTACCATCACAGCCGTCGAGAAGAAACGAATCGTGAAAGTGTGGATTATAGCATTATTTTTAGATCTTTTCAAATCACATGAAAAGCTGCAGTGATGAGCATTGAGTACACAGACAGTCTGTTGATCGCGTGAATGAATTGATCTCGTCATTGCAATGCTTTTTCTCTCTCAAAATGCTTTGACCACAACTAACAGCAAACACGACATCGACATGAATACAGTAAGAGCTTTGTGCAGCATAAAAGCGTCATTCATTATAACGGCAGTTTGGCAAGTGTGCAGATACACTCGCAACGTGTGATTGACAACATTATAAAGAAAGTGTTCCTTGATCGCTAATCTAGCGTCTAATCAAAATTGAAATAACGGATTTGTTCATGCTACTAACAGAAACGATGTGAAGTTGATCGTTTAGTCACTGGCTTGATTCACGGATGCATTACGCTTAGAGCATCAAGACGGCCAGCGGCGGGACTGACAGTATTAAACGATTGAGACAGAAAGTCTGTGTGAACTTGAAGGATTAGCCACACATCAGAAATCACTGATCTCAGATCAGGCATTAATGAACACTGTTACTCACTGTGTGTGGCGGTGCTGTCGAATCCATATGGTAAAAGTCTGTTTGTAAAGCCTGTGCTGACATCGCGACTGATAAACTGAATCCATTTTCTCCAAATTCTCTGGGCGGGCAAAGCAGAGGAAGGGGAGGTAACCGTTCCCCGTATGACGACATACAGGGAAGATTCCAGATCGGCTCGTCTGAGCTTTCATTTTCTCGAAGGCAGAGCAGGACACCCAGAACTCGGTTTACACCTATCGAAATTTCTAGCCACTTGGGGACCATATACAGGCTAGGGGAACTTGTAGTAATGTTAAAAACCTCATCAAATGATAATTTCATGCAATGGGACCTTTAACAAAACATAATCTGTTCAAATCAAAAGAAGCCATAAACGAAAATTGAAGAAACAAGTGTGTGAATAACAACTGAACTGACGCATTCGCAGAGGTTTTGCTCTATCCTCGGCGTATGCGTCAGTTCAGTTGTTATTCTTTTGCTGTCTGCCAGAAGCTAGTTATTTTACTTAATAACGTTTTAAATATGGATATTTTTCTTACACAAATGCATCGATTCGCTTCAGAAGGCCTTTATTAACCCCCCAGAGCCGTGTGGATTTCTTTTATGATCGACAGATGCACTTTTATGGATTTCCAAAAACAGACACAGACAGAAACTACCGTTCACTGCCATTATAAAGCTTGGAAGAGCCATTTTTTAATATAACTCAGATTTTATTTGTCTGAAAGAAGAATGTCATATACGACTTGAGGGTGAGTAAATCATGGGCTAATTTTCATTTTTGGGTGAACTAACCCTTTAAGCTAAACTATCAATAAACAATTTATATATATATAATGTTAATGTCAACATTTACTAATACATTATTAAAATCAAAAGCTGTATTTGTTAACATTAGTTAATGCACTGTGAACTAACATGAACAGCTGTGTTTATATTAACTAACGTTAACAAAGATGAACAAATACAGTAACAAATGTATTACTCATGGTTAGTTAATGTTAGTTAATACATTAAGTTAACAAATGAAACCTTATTGTATAGTGTTACCAGTGCACTTTGAAATAATTTCAAATACTTAAAAGTACATTTTAAACAATTATGTTTTAATAATCTTTTGTCATGTTTTAAAGAAGCGCAGCAGTGTCAAATAACATACTAGAGCACATGTAAAGAACTTGATTATAATTTAACTGTAGTGTGTAATTTGATATTTAAAGTTAATATATTTTACATGTACTACATTTTTACAAATGTAATATGTTTGAAATGTGTCATTTTAAGTCATTTCTATTGAAACTTGTGTCAGGTATTTAAATATAGCCTATTATTTAAATGCATGACATACAAGTTTCAATAGAAATGACATACATGAGAGATATAATTAAGTCCTATTAAGCTGGTCAAAAGTTTAACTAATTGTATTTAATATAAATGTATTATTTATACATTTCACATATATATTTTTTTACAGTATATTATTTCTGTAATAAGGACTCCTTTTAAAAGTATGCTAAAGTGTGTGAATGTTGACCATATTCATATATCTTGATATTTACATGACACTCAAATTATCAGGTTAAACGTCCCAAAAAATAATTATGATGGTGTATGTTCTTCATAACGTGCGCTATTACCACTACTTTTTTGTTCCCGAATCTTGTCAGCATCCTTGTGTTACTCCATGAGTCTCATCCTGATTCAGCAATTTAATAACTTTTTGTCACCCCCTTTCCTGATCCATTAAGTTTGCTGTACATTATGTTCCGGTTTCATTGAGGTATATTGTGGGTGAGTTATGTATTGTGCCAGCGTACATCTGTGTGTATGCCATGTTTCTTCAGCATGTGTGCTATTTTGTTGTGTTAGAATCAGTGTTTTTTGTTTGTGTATAAATGTGTGTGTGTGTGTGTGTGTGTTAGCTCATCCGTGGCCACAGATGCATGTGAATGTCACTCAGTTCCTGTTGGCTTCATTTGATTTAAGCCTGTTCCCTTGGCAACAGAAGCAGGCGCCTGTTCGTCAGTTGACAGAAGCAGACAATATGAAGTGGGTAGGAGAGATGAGCGAAGAGAACGATAGAGAAGGTTTCTGTGTATCAGTAGAGGTGTGTTTGTGAAGGCTGATAAGCTGTATGTGTCAGTGTGCACTCTCTCCCAATGCTTTAGTTTGTTAGTGTGTCTGAAGACAGCCCGCGTATATATATGTGTGTGTGTGTGTGTGTGTGTGTGTGTGTGTGTGTGTGTGTGTGTGTGTGTGTGTGTGTGTGTGTGTGTGTGTGTGTGTGTGTGTGTGTGTGTGTGTATGTGTGTGTGTACAGAAGTGGTGGTTTACTCTTTGAAAGCCTCTTCAGTCAGACTGAAACTGGATCTCTCCCTGTGGTGACTGAGATTGAGCCAAACCTGGCTCCACAGACTGTGACAGTGGATGAATCCACCTCACATTGACCAATACATGTCCCTCGCTGTATTTAAATGGACCTTTTTATTGCAACACAATATTTATTTTTATTCATTTTCAACTTACATTCAAGACAGTATATTCATTTCTTAAGAATCAAACTCATGACCTTGGCGTTGTGAGTGCCATGCTCTTCCAGCTGCAGGAACTTAATGTCTTTGTTGCAAGCATTTGTTTTGTCAGTGGAGCAGGTTCATTTGTGAAAAACTGACCAGGCTTCAAACAGCTTCATTGCTGAGGTTTGACTGAATATACTAACTCATTCCCCGCCAGCGTTTAAAAAAAAAGTTGCCAGCCACCGCCAGGGTTTTTGATCATTTTCACAAAAATGTAATGGCCCATAGAATATTTTGTTGAATATCTGAGCATGCAATATATCAAAAGAATGAACAGACCCTCTGCTTTTAACCCTTAAATGCATACCTCATTCACGTCATTCACTACCCTCCTCCTCGTTCATTTTTTAAAGTTAGACATCAACCTTCTTAGTATTCCTCAATCAATCCATTTTAAACAATATAACAAGAAAAAGTGCCTGTTTTTCCAGATTTTTCTCAAAATTGTATGTGCGTAAGAGGTGTGTAAGATTGTACCTATTTTTTTTTCTGCGCAATAATAAATGAATCTATAATGGCGAAATAACTGCAATTCACATGTATTCCACAAGGTGGCAATGTCTGATACACAATGATGGAGTGACGTTTCGCTCATAGTTACCTCAGACAGAAAACGAAACAATAATAATTATCATTTGCGAAACTTGAAATGGCTCAGCGATTTACTGCAGAGCAAGTGCTGAACACATTCAAATATTAGTGTCACTTGATGATGGATCTGGTAAAGGAAGCTGTCAGTGATCAAAATATTTATTTTCAAAGACGTTGAAAATGAGTTTTGAGAATATGCGTGAGATTGCGAATGAGTTCTGACGAGGACAGTGGTGATAGTATAAAACATCTGCTCAAACTGAACCCTTACAAGCTCCAAAAGGTAACGAAATATGTTTTATTTTATTCATCTGTTATTGTTGCTCTAATATCAGGAGTTTTATATATTATTGCGACAGGTATAGATCTATCCATGTTAGATATAGATCTGGGTCGCTAAAGACCCGAATATGTAAGAATATTTGGCGAAACAGTCACGCATTTAAGGGATAAACGAACAAACAAAAAAAAGTTTTATTCTAGCTTCATGCATTCCTTTTTTATCAACACTTAAATATGGGTACGTTTAATAAAAAAAAGCACAAAAAGCTGAGAAAATCACGTTTTTGTCAAAGACTACATCCAGATCAGATTCAGAGCGATGATCAAACACAGATGGAGTAGATGGAGTCCATCAACACGGCAAATACTTGCACAGTCCTGTAGCTCGCCCTGGCTCGTCATTTCATTCAGTAACATTAGGAACTTTTGATTAATATGATGTTTAATGTTGATGATCACGTTATTTTAAATATGCATCTGCTTACATACGATCGTTTTTTTCCCCGTCTTCTTCGCATGTGTTTTGATCAGGAGAATCTGTACTCATTCAGAAGATGCGGATTATCGCCCCCTAGCATATAACAGTGAAAACACGGCGGGGAACGAGTTAAGGGCGCTATCATTCACCAAACTGACACGGCAGGCATGACGCAAGTGTTTTTTACTAGTTTCAGCCCGACGCAGTTTTCATTTTCACGTCCACCGCCACGTTGTTTGAATAGCAAATGCACTCGTGCTCATCTGTTCACCTATGGGCGTGCTGGTCTGAAAACCAGGTGTGTTCAGGCGCATTGTTGTCGTGTTGCTATTTTAAGGAACTGAAAACGACTGCGCCGTTGACCAACACAAACCTGCTCTAAAGTCAATTGCGCAGTATTTTTTGTGTTATTTAAAGGGCACGTTAGGAATATGTGTCTATAGGCGGGTGCACACAAACATTTTTACATATTAAAAGGATTCCTCTCTGGAGAAGCATTCAGTCTATCCGCAACTGGCTTTTAAAGAGAATGGGAGATAAGACTATGATTGGTTTATTGCACATTACACCCAAAACACACCCATGACTCATTAAGAGACTAGGCACAACTCTTTTGGTCCATGCACTCAGATCATTAAAATAGGGCCACATGTGTCTTGGTTGCACATGTACATACAGAATTCCAGAAAATCTCAATTCTTTTAAATGTCCGGGCGTAAATAGCCACTTTTCCACTGTCAGGCCAATGCAAGCAAGGGCCTTTAACAGGCCGGGCTGGGCTAATATCCTCGGACCTGTAGCACAGAGCCCAAAACCATGATGCATTTCCACCGTCGGGCTAGAAGCTCTGCAGCGCTTCACTAAAACCCGCCCTTAACACGCTTCTCCTGAACAGCTTCAAACAAAGCCATCATCTCACCAACGCATGGAAGTTTTATCTGAAAACGAATCGGAATGAAAACACTGGAAACTAGCCATATCGTAAAACAAGCGTAAAACAAGTGGTCCGTTTGTTGGCATTTTTTGTTGTTTACTTAAAGATTTAAAACCCAAGCATCGATGTTTTACCACAGTTTTACAATAATAACTGATACATTGATCAAAATGGATTAATTTGTGTCAAGATTGTCCATTAGTCGCACAGAAATAAAGTAGTATTTCCTGTTATTTCACAAAAGAAAGAGGACACTTATTCAGTCGTGTCTGTTTCTGTTTATTTGCAGTCACAGGACAGTATGTTTACATCACATTTAGAAAGAATGATAATTTTTTGTACAATCTTTCCACCAAAAGTACGACCTGAGCAGCTTTAGCACTCTCTCCAGTGATAGTCCCAATACAGTTAGGCTCAGAGAAACAACCAGATCTTCTGAAGTGAAAATAAAGTAGCAATGCAAGATTACTTTTTTTAATGAATTTGAATTAATTAAAGAGAGAGAGAGAGAGAGCGAGTGAGTGAGTGTCCTAATAGTGAAGCTTGTTAGTTTAATTACAGCAAAGTTATCATCTTATTGCTGAGAAATTTAATGTAGCTTTCAGTATGAAGGGGCAGAGGTTGAAAACCAGCTCCTGAATGTTTCTGTGTGCACACAATTTCTTTCCGTTATAAAGTTCCCACCTCAATAAAAAAGCTGAGAGCGAGTGCATACAGATTTTCTAACAGCTTGCATCAGCACAACCCCTCTTTTGACATAAAAAACTATTGTCAGGATTTACTAAAGACACGTTAGAAAAGGCGTGGACAGGGTGATTTTTGCGGCTGACCTCATTGCATATGCATTTGTAGGAGTTTCCCTTTCAGACACCGAGTATTTAGCCTAAATGAAGAGTATTTAAATGAATCATGCAAGTGATTTACTAAGGTTTGCGCTCATCAATTTACTGGTGTGGCATTATTTAACGCCCCAAAGAAAGCAATCTTAAATCAGACGCTAATTTGCGCTGCTCTTGGTAGATTGTGTTGGTCATTATGGAAATGATCCGGCTACGTCTATGTGCTTTAATTTGTTCGTCGTCAGTAGATCACGTGCAGAACTTTCCACTTCCATCTTAAGTGACTTTTGACTTCAAGTCATGATGCAAAGGTCCCCTTTGGTATGGAAGTACCTTAGGGCCATAGAAATAAATTTATCTTAAGACCCAAATATATCCTATTCAGACGCCTATTCATTATTTTTCTCAGATGAATAGGGTAAAAAATGTAACCTTTAGATATCACCATGAAAATGACTGAGTTGATTACTTATATCAAGACAAACAAAAAATGTATTACAAGTCTTTTTTAAATAGTTTGTTAACATGGACAAACGGTGCATAATCTACAGATGTGCTAATTTGCATAAATACCACAACAGATCTAAACATTGGGTACAGCGTTTTTAAAACATTCAGAGATTCAGTCAGTCATGGAGGGGTCTTGAATCAGCCTGAAGGGGTTGTTATTCGCTATAACAACCGCCTCGCTATACATTATCCCTTACTTGAGATTAATGGCTTGAATTACATAGCCTACATGGCAGTGTAATGACTACAACAGTCCATGTATCCATATCTTAAGACAGCTAACAAGTTATTTGCTGCTGCTAGCCGTGTTAGCTATTTTAGCTATCCTAAACTATCCTAAACTTGACATCGTTTCACCAAAAACAGTCGTACAACAGCTCAACACACATCCAGATTTTCCCAATAAATTGTTGTTGATCACCAGGTATGTTTTATTAATCTATATTAATGAATAATTCAATTCAATTCAATTCAAATTTATTTGTATAGCGCTTTTCACAATACACATTGTTTCAAAGCAGCTTTACAGAAAGTGCATTTCATAGATGAACAGTAAAAATGTTAGAAAGACAATGTTAAAGAATAATGTTCGAAAAAGTTAATCAGTCGTGTATTAATTTAGGCCATAACAACGCTGGCGTTGAGTCGTCTCTTCATTGGCGTGGAGTCGTCTCATCACAGGTGTTAGGGCATCCGAAGTCTCCATGAGCGGCTGGATACAAACTGGAGCTGACGAACTAGTGTCCCGAGATAACAGCAGAAAAGCAGAAGGGAAATAATTAGCGTAGCTGCTGTTCAGAATATTATATTAATGCTTTTGTTCCGATTTAACTGTAGTATAAAAGGTAATTATAATGTGAATGCTTGGCTAAAGAGATGCGTCTTTAATCTAGTTTTAAACTGGGACAGCGAGTCTGAACCTTGGACAATATCAGGAAGACTATTCCAGAGTTTAGGAGCCAAATGTGAAAAAGCCCTCCCTCCTTTAGTGGACTTAGATATCCTAGGAATGACCAGAAGCCTAGAGTTTAGTGACCTTAAAGAGCGCGATGGATTGTAGGGCGATAGAAGATCCGTTAGATACACTGGAGCTAAACCATTTAGGGCTTTATAGGTCAGTAGCAATACTTTGTAATTGATACGGAACTTAATAGGTAACCAGTGTAGAGATGATAAAATTGGTGTTATATGATCATATTTTCTTGACCTAGTAAGAACTCTAGCAGCTGCGTTTTGGACTAACTGTAGTTTGTTTATTGAGGATGCAGGACAACCAGCTAATAAAGCATTACAGTAATCTAATCTCGAGGTCATGAATGCATGAACTAACTTTTCTGCATCAGGAATAGATAGCATGTTACGAAGCTTAGCAATGTTTCTAAGGTGGAAAAATGCCGTTCTTGTAACATATGAAATATGATTTTCGAATGGAATAATCCATGTAGGAAAAACAAAAGGACATTTTTCTTACCTGAGGGACAGCTTAGTGACAGTTGAAAGTTGACAGTTGAGTGGACCTTGAATTAATGACTGACTGAATCTCTGAATATTTTAAAAACGCTGTACCCAATGTTTGTTGTGGTATTTATGCAAATTAGCACATCTGTCATTAGATTATGCACCATTTATCCATGTTAACAAACAATTGAAAAACATTTTTTAATTTTTTTTTTGTTTGTCTTGATATAAGTAATCAATTCAGTAATTTTCATGGTGATATCTAAAGGTTAAATCTTTTACCCTATTCATGTGAGAAAAATAATGACTAGGCGTATGAATAGGATATATTTGGGTCTTTTTCTGAACTTTCCCCTAATGGGATTCTTCGGGGCTTTTTTTTCCTTACTCAGGACATATTGAGGATACAAAATCAGTTGAGCTTGATTCTGTTGCAATTTGTTCACCCTTTTTTCCTAAAACGCCTGGACTAGTAGGCTATGTGCTTCAATAAAAATTAATACAGTTATGATGAAGCTAACTAGTTACTAGCAACCTAGTTATAATGAAGCTAACTAGTTACTAGCTAGCTAGTTCCCATTCAGTCGGTCACTCTCGACGCCGACGAATAGGAATCTCGCTTGCGAGAGCCAATCTACTTCGAGTGAAACTAAACGAGCCAATGCACATTGGCATGCAATGATTGCACCAGGTGTTCATGCCACACAGCGTGGGTATAAATGAGACACAGGTGCTTGCATAAAATCAACCTTTTGCTTCGGAGCCGAGTGGTATCTGGTTATGCTAGACATCACTCACCTACTTCGCAGTCCTGACTGGAAGCCTGCCCTTTTGGAAGCGTTCTTCAGTCGGTGTTGGTGTGACGGCACAGCAGCGGGTCGTGTGGTCTTACGATCATCTCTCTTTTTTGCTCGTGAGAGCAAACACAAGGGCTGTTCTCACAGCTGGTTCGGTGCGCCTGGTGGAGAGCGCTAAAAAGCCGTTCTTACGGCTGGTAGAGAGCGTCTGGTGTGAGAGTGCGCACGTCAGGCTGCACTATTTCCCTGACTGTGTCGCCACGACCCTTCCCCCTGCGTGCTTCAGCACCAAGGAGAGCGATCCTCTAAAAGAGCAACACAGAAAGAGCTTGTGTCTTTTTCAAGATGACATTCTTTCTGTGCGTTTCTGGGTGTGGTGGTTACCTGTCACCGAGGAATGGTCATGGTGGATGACTCGTGTTCTCACTGCGGGAACATGACCATCTCAGAGTTGCGGTCTAGACTCCATCTCGCAAGGAGTGGAGTCCCCGTGCCTCTGCCTCGATCTAACCCCCCACAAAGGGTTACTTCAGGCAGTAGCGCGGGTGATTTGAGGGTGACGGTGAGCGCGCTTCCCCCAGGGAACCAACCCCCGGGGAACCCTCACTCCTCTCGCACTCTGCCGCCAGTAGAGCTTCCGTTGGAACGTGCTGGGCCATCCATGAGGTGTGCACCAACCGTATCCTTCGGGGCTCCCCCCGATGATCAGATGTCCATCGCTGCATCGGAGGGAGGGTCAGAATTCTCCGGAGATGACGTGTCGGCGCAGGGGGCTCCTTCAGGAAGATTCGCTGTGCCCGATACCAATCCGGAAATGATGGCCATGCTTTCTTGGGCCGCCGAGAGAGTCGGACTTGTGTGGAACCCTCCACTGTGTCCTGAACCCTCAAGGCTGGATGATTGGTATCTCGGGGTGGCCCGTGCTGGTTCTCAGCGCCCCACCCCGGTTCCTTTCTTCCCGGAGGTGCACGAGGAGCTCACTAGATCGTGGAAGGCACCTTTTACTGCCCGAAACCGGCCTAGTGGATCCTCCTCCCTCACCACCCTCGATGGCGGACCTGCAAAGGGATACACGGGTGGAGAATCTTGTGTTCCGTTTTATTTCTGTTCCGCCAAATTTTCAATAAAAGAGCAATTTCCTCCATCTCCTGGTACCAATGGGGCATGGAGAGTGATGGTCGGTCAAACGCCGGACCACACTCATCCTCCCCCCTCGCCAGCAGGCAGCAGTGGACGTCCTCCTCGCATCCCTCCTGCCCACAGGTGGAATCAGGTAAGTGTTGCACTGCACACTCTCACCCCGCTGTGGGCCTCCTCCGCTAGACAGCCGCCCCAGCCTGGTACCTGCATTCCACCTCGCTGCCCCACGGTGGGTACGTCAGTGGTCCCTATGGTCCCGCTTGCACGGTCTATGCGAGCCTGGCTAGAGCTCCGCAGTCCGTCTCGTTGGCTCATTCGGACCATCAGGCTCGGCTATGCGATTCAGTTCGCCCGGCGCCCCCCCAGGTTCAAGGGCGTCCGCTTCACTTCGGTGAAAGCTGCAGATGTCCATGTCCTGCATGCGGAGATATCAGTCCTACTGGCGAAGGACGCGATAGAGCCGGTACCTCCAGCCGATATGAAGACCGGCTTCTACAGCCCGTACTTCATAGTACCCAAGAAAACCGGTGGGTTACGACCTATCTTGGACCTGCGAGTCCTGAATCGGAGACTCCACAAGCTACCGTTCAAGATGTTCACGCAGAAACGCATTTTCGAGTGCATCCGTCCCCAAGATTGGTTTGCAGCGATCGACCTGAAGGACGGGTACTTTCATGTCTCGATTCTTCCTCGACACAGGCCGTTCCTGCACTTTGCGTTTGAGGGTCGAGCATATCAGTACAAAGTCCTGCCCTTCGGGCTGGCCCTGTCCCCCCGTGTCTTCACGAAGGTCACGGACGGGGCCCTTGTGCCCATGAGAGAACAGGGTGTTCGCATCCTCAACTATCGCGACGACTGGCTCATTCTAGCACAGTCCAGTGATCAGTTGTGCAAACACAGGGACCTGGTGCTCAGACACCTCAGCCAGTTGGGTCTTCGGGTCAACTGGGAGAAGAGCAAACTCGCCCACGTGCATAGGATCTCTTTTCTCGGTATGGAGTTGGATTTGGTCGAACGGATTGTGCGCCTCACAGAGGAGCGCGTCCAGTCGATGCTGAACTGCCTGAACACGTTTCAGGGCAGGATGGCGGTTCCACTGAAACATTTTCAGAGGCTCCTGGGGCATATGGCAGCCGCTGCGGCAGTAACTCCGCTCGGCCTGCTTCATATGAGACCGCTTCAGCATTGGCTACACGGCCACCTGGACCTGGTTCCCAGAACTTATGCTCCTCGCGACAGCCCCTCCTTGGCCGATTCCTCTGAGGAAGGATCTTCTAACTCAGAGACGGGGCACCCTGTGGCACCCGCGTCCAGACCTGTGGAAGCTTCATGTTTGGCCCCTGGACGGGACGCGGAGGTTCTAGGCGACCTACCCCAAGGGGTAGTTAACACCATAACTTTGGCGCGAGCACCGTCTACAAGACAGGCCTACGCCCTGAAGTGGAACCTGTTCGTCGAGTGGTGTTCTTCTCGCCGAGAAGACCCCCGAAGATGCTCGATCGTGTCTGTGCTTTCCTTCCTGCAGCAAGGGTTGGAGCGTAGGCTGTCCCCCTCCACCCTCAAAGTCTATGTTGCTGCGAAATCCGCCTATCATGATCACGTAGATGGTAAGACGGTTGGTAAGCACGACATGGTCGTCAGGTTCCTTATGGGGGCGAGACGGTTAAATCCTCCTCGTCCCCCCTCCATGCCCTCTTGGGATCTTGCTCTGGTGCTCCGAGCACTTCAGAATGCCCCATTTGAGCCTTTGCAGTCAGCAGAGCTAAAGCTTCTCTCTATGAAGACTTTGCTGTTGGCTGCATTGGCCTCCATCAAGAGGGTAGGGGACCTGCAGGCATTTTCGGTCGACGATTCGTGCCTAGAGTTCGGGCCGGGCGACGCCCACGTGGTACTAAGACCCCGGCCTGGCTATGTGCCCAAGGTTCCTACCACTCCCTTCAGGGACCAGGTGGTGAACCTGCAAGCGCTGCCCCCGGAGGAGGCAGACCCAGCCCTAGCTTTGCTCTGTCCCGTCCTGCAGATCTACATGGATAGAACTCAAAGCTTTAGGACCTCAGATCAGCTCTTTGTCTGTCACGGAGGCCAGCAGAAGGGAAAGGCTGTCTCCAAGCAGAGGATGGCTTACCAAGCACAAGGTGTGCCCTGTCCTCTCAGGGTGCGAGCACACTCTACTAGAAGTGTTGCATCCTCCTGGGCGCTGGCACGTGGCACCTCGCTGTCAGACATCTGTAGAGCTGCGGGCTGGGTGACACCTATCACGTTCGCTAGATTCTATAGCCTACGTGTAGAGCCGGTTTCCTCCTGTGTTCTCACCTCAAACGGGTAGAAACACTGAGGGGCCCCGGCTCTTGTCGGCTTGCTGCGCTACAGCGTTATTCTCTCCAGAAGCAAACTCTGTGAGTCCTCCCTCACCCTCGGTGCCGGACGTGGCGGAGCGTCTGGCATCAGGCCCCTTGCCGCTGAATCCTTGAGAACCAGTATTGGGCTTGGGTTATATGAGTTACCCTGCGGGGATCCCATATTTCTTCCACGGTCGCTCCTACAGGAAGCCTGTGTCTTTCCCTTGGGAGAGCCTTCCCATCAATGGGATTGAGCCCCCTCTCTCTGTCGCGGGCTACGGCTCAGCCTGTACTCCTACATAACTCCTTCGGGGTACGATGTGGGCTCCGCAGCATTCCCCTTCAGTAGGGCACACTTTCCCAGTGTTATCCAATAATCACTGAGCGGGTCATGCGGAACAGCAGTGATGGTCTTCCCGGTGTGAGCCCTGTCTCATCAGGTAAAGAGCTCAGGCGGCTCACAGAGGGCACTGGAAGGGGGCAGAGGCCATGTCGCTTTGGTAGGGATTCCTATTCGTCGGTACTCCGACGTGGCGTCGAGAGTGACCGACTGAATGGGAACATCTCGGTTACGTATGTAACCCTCGTTCCCTGAAGGAGAGAACGGAGACAACACGTCCCGTCGCCATGTCCCTGCTGGGGTGCCGGCTACCTACTCGGCTCCTCAGCAAAAGGCTGATTTGATGCAAGCACCTGTGTCTCATTTATACCCGCGCTGCGTAGCATGAACACCTGTGTGCCAATGTGCATTGGCTCGTTTAGTTTCACTCGAAGTAGATTGGCTCTCGCGAGCGAGATTCCTATTCGTCGGTACTCGGACGTGGCGTCTCCGTTCCCTCCTTCAGGGAACGAGGGTCACATACGTAACCGAGATGTTATTAGTTATCTAACATTAAAAACATGTTCTATTTAATGAGAAAGTCATACGAACCTCAAAGTGTTAACCTGTCACCTCTGACCTTCAACAGCTGTCACAGCTCCTGGTGCAGATGGGATGTGTTGTTGCAGGAACTGATTTGCTTTAGGCTACCCCTGACTGGTCGAAATCTCATGCTACTTAGGACAAATGTAATGTACAGAAGTAGCTGCACTGCTTAAATACAAAATTAAAGTTTTTGAAGGAAAATATAAGTAAAGTCACTCTGATGACACAATTTTTATGTGAAATGTGCATATTTACCCCCAATTGTCATGGTATGGGGAACATTTTTGTTTTTAAACTTGAAACCAATTTTATTGGATTCCCTGACCCCAAAAATTTACACTTTGACATCAAATTTGTCATTATAGCGATAACAGAAGCAAAGACATGGGCTCTAGAGTATTTTCGGCGCATTGGCGGACATTTTTGAAAAAACCTGTTTATTTCTGATACAAAGTGTGATCTCACTTGTGTCTTAGGATAAATTTATTTGTATGACCCTAAGGTACTTCCATACCAAAGGCGGCCTTTGCATCATGACTTGAAGTCAAAGGCCTATTTTTTGGGCTTAACCTCCCTACTATCTGTGCTTTTATGGGATTGCGCTATCGCGCTAATTTTTACTGTTTAGTAAATTTTGCCCCAAGTTCTGTCAGGATACACACCAGGGCAAATATGGGGTTCATACATTTGCCATCATATTCATACATGAGGTCACTTGCATTGAGCCCAAGAAAGCAGTCCTGAAGCAGTTCACTCTTTAACATATGAAATAATAGTCAGAAAAATCTTTGAAATGGAACAGTTTACTGAAACTTTAGACAAAATATGAATGAGAACTTTTTTTAAAAGTCTGTGTTTTTTTGGAGTATCATATTTGATACATAGGCTTTTATGGCTTATAGCGACTTGAGAATATGGAGGAAATTGAAGAGGAAAAAAACACAAAATTTTTATTCAGAGGCTCAAATTGAGCAAAAATATGCGATTTGGTGCAGGTGCTAATATTTACATGGCCAAGATGAAATTCTGATAGCTTGTAAAATCAATGAGATTACTACTAACATAAATTGCATATAAATATCAGTTGCCACTCTATATATCTTCCAATAATCTTAGTCTTAGTGAGATGATATTTAAATGCTTAGTGTGTTTTGGTTTTGTTTCATGTTCATGTTTTTAAGTTTGCCATATTCACAGTAATGTTTCCTGGTCTTGTCATGTGATCCATTGTCATGTGATTCCCATGCCCTCATGTGTTCTTGGCTGCGTCTGAAAACCTAGGCAGCTGACTCCTTGCCTCGCTGCCTTATCTGACAATGGCTTGTAAGGCAGCGTTTGTGTATGAAGGCACCTTCACAAAACTAATTTCGGACAGACTTCTTAGGCAGTGTAACCGTTTAATGATCTACAGCAAAAAAGAGAGAGATTTGGTGAGAACTAAACAAATATTGAATTACTATATTAGTAATTTCTCGGTAGAAATGACATCAGAAGTGGAAAATGTTGGTAAAAAACGTACATTTGCACACAAACTGACCAGCAAACTGCACTTGGATTCTGCAACTCGCCTTCAGTGGGTCTATGTTACACTTAGTTTTATGATCAAAGCTCTGTAGTTTTAAAATATATTATTCACTCAATAATACAATGATGACTGAGGGATAAACAAATAAACCTTCGTCAAAAGCCTGATGGATCATATTTGATACTCATGATTTCAATGTTATTTTTCTAATAAATTATGCAGGATAATCAAGTAAAGTTGCTTCAGTCCAGTAAATTGTCACCTTGAAATATTACTAACAATATAAACGTTATTCTTGTTTTTTTTATGTTGTAAAGTGTTTCCTTTTTTTTCCCCTTTATTTTTCTTTGTACTACGTTTCTCACAAATCCTGGCAACTTACATTACCACACTGTAAAAAAGTTAGTTTAGTTGGCCAAATTGAATTTCTGTGAATTAAATTGCATCAATTCACAGAAATTCAATTTGGCCAACTGAAAAATTTAGATGTGATCAGTCACTAGAATATTTTCAATTGGAGATCTGATTTTTTTTTACATTGCATATGATGTACTACATTACCCATAATCCCCTCAACAGTTATTCTTATGTTTATTTTATAAAAATCAGTAAAGGTTTCAGAGCAAAATGTCATGTGAACCACAACCTGAAGGTGGACGTTTGTGCAATTAAAGGCCTTTTACTTGCTAAAAAAGTGTAAACCATTAACCAGATTTAGTTCTTCAGCAGGTTTTGTTCATTATAATAAGTTCATAATATGATACAGGTTTTATAGGGTTAAGCTAAAGAGTATTTTGGCATCTCTGCCGAACATGGTTGTCTGTTTATATTTTTACTTATCAATGCATAAAATATTAGTTCACCCAAAAATGAAACATCTGTCATCAATTACTCACCCTCATTCCAAACCCATGTGACTTTTTCCCATGGAATACATGAAGAATGTTCTGGCTGCTCCTTCCCATGCTTTCCATGTTAGGGTTGTGTGAGGAACAGACCCCAAATATAACATTCTTTCGAAATCCATTCACACTACCACATATTCAATCTTGGCATGTTGCGTTTGGGCTCTGTGACATTTTGTGGATGTAAAACCTGCCAGACCGACTTGTGTTGGCATGTGCGGAGGAGAGGAAGATTTTCAGTGAACAACGATATAAGACGATACTTTTTGTAGTGTTGTGCTGGTCGATATACCAACATTGTCCTTTACTGATTCCATTGGAGAAATCATGCAATTCAGTCATTGCAGTTAGACTTGACTAATTTAACCCGTGGCTGAATCTGAAATCGCTCCCTAAAGCCTCAATCAGTCTTCTAGGGCCGTATGATTTCTGCAACGATTCTAAATCACAGATTCCAGTCATACAAACGGAATTTACTGTATTTCGTGGAGTTTCATGGAATTTGTCCCATTTTTGATTAATACATGAAATGCAAATCACGATATAGACGGGTGCATGTGAATATTAAACTCATTTTATGTACTGAGTTTTTTACACTGTTAAAGACCTGGAAAAAAAAGTTGGACGTTTCTGTGGGAAAAATACTCCTTCCGGTTTCTCATAAGGTTCAGAAAGTTTTTTTTTGAGTATGGGTCTATCTGTCAGCAAGGGTGGAATCAGGGCCGTGCAGACATTTTGAGGGGCAGTGGCCCAAACCAAAAAAAGGGGCACTGGGGTGGGGTGGCATTTGGGGCGAGGATTGGGTGCTTGTCCATAGAAATTATCCATCTTTCTCTTACTGGTCAGCCAAAACAGTTTTGATCTAATTTTGTGTCTATTGAAAATATTGTATTATGTTGAATATCAAAGTTTTTGTGTCAATCTGTTAATGAGGGATTTGTTGACACAATGTTATTGGCTTTTGTGGAGTAAATGTTACAGCTTTTATTTTGAAGTGAAAAGATAAAATTAGACTCTTGGGGTAAGATGACCAGCCATATTTGGCACAGAAGGCCTCAAGTGGCATGTTGTTTCTGGTGTTATTGTTTTTAAATGTAATACTTATTGTAATTAATGAGGCTATTATATAATATTTTCATTCAGGCATCTTCACTTTCATTAAATCCTATAGGTTAGTTGAGTGATTTCTATTATGACAAAATCTATTATTTTGTTTAAATTTTTTATTATGACATATCTTCAATTAAAATATGGGAAATTCAATAATTAAATATTGATAATCTTGTACATAAGTCAAAAAATGTACCTTTCAGATGATTATCTTTTAATGGGATTCAGATTTTTCTGTTATCAGTTATTCAATTATTCTACTAAATTGTCAAAATACAATTAAGTAGAATATTTTATTTAGTATTTTACATTAAAGGGATAGTTCACCCAAAAATGAAAATTCTGTCATCATTTACTCACCCTCAAGTTGTTCCAAACCTGTATGAGGTTTGGAACAACTTGAGGGTGAGTAAATGAAGACAGAATTTTCATTTTTGGGTGAACTATCCCTTTAATGACACCAAAGATATACTATAAATTGTAATAAGAATTATATCAAAAGTAATTGATACATTCTGTAACAGTTTATGGGGTATTATATGAAATTAGGCCTATATATATTCTACAAAGTGTGCCATCAACAGCAAAGTTGGTATTATTTGTATTAGATCAGTTCGGGTACAAAAACGGGATTAGACAAGAATTATAATTATCTTCCAAGAATGTGTATTTTGTACAAGTTGTTAGCACTATTAGAAGATCAGGAGCAAAATAATACCGACAGAAATACAAAAACAAACTACCAAATTACTAATTCCACGGATTGTAATGAATCCTGTTAATGCGACGACATTCTGGAACTGTCGTCTCCGCTTTCCAGATTTCCACGCACAGACTCTGAGTGACGCTGAGGAGCAAGCGGGAAACACGGGAGCGGATTCACGGAATCGGTGGATCTGAAGCGGAGGGGAAAACAGAACACTTTTTATTAAAATGCCTTTGTCAGTTTGCAGTGTTAGATTTGTGGCTGCATTTGAAGTTCTTTTTCGAATAAGAAAAAAGAAAATATTACTGTCAAATGCATGTCAGATAATAAAAATACTGTAATAAATACAGGAGTTCACTTCACTCTTCACTGTATGTATTTGTTCATGTTTTATTAAGGGATAAGTCTGAAGCACACCATAAAATAATTCTAGCAATTCATACAGGGCTAGTAGTGTCTACAGCTGTATATACAGATACACACCCAGGTATCGGATCAGTACTCGATATCGGTCGATACCCTGAGCCCAGGTATCGGAATCGGTATCGGGAAGGGAAAAAGGGTATCGGAACATCTCTAGATGTAACTACAGAAGAGTCAAGTTTTAAATAGTAAAAATATCGAAACTCTTTGGTAATTTTTTTGAGCGAGTCTAATCAGATTCAATGACCCGGAGATCGGCTGAATGGATTCGAAACCAGTAAAACTCAACTGTTTAACTCGTGGGGAGTTGGAAAATGAGCCTATTTTCCAAAATAGTGCACTCTCAAAAAAAAGGGTGCTATATGGCACTAAAAGTGGTTCTTGGTCGTAATCGTAGGGAAACCACTTTTGGTGCTATATAGCACCATATCTTAACATGTCCTGTGTATGGTAGCGGTGCTATATAGCACCTTAGTCAAAGAACCGCTGAAGAACCAAAATTGGTGCTATACAGCACTTAAAAAAGGTTCCCCTATGATTAAGAGCCAAGAACCACTTTTAGTGCCATATAGCACCTTTTTTTGGAGTGTGCCGTGTTCCTTTAACGCTTAAACGCAACCCCCGATGTCATAGTTCATCGCGATGTTTCACTGTAGCCCAACAACAAAACGCCCAACCCTATTATACATGCTTTTTGATTAGTAAAACAACAATTTAACCATTAAAATTCAGTCCAAATGAAAAAAAACAAACAAATCCAGAAAAACTTAAACAGAAAAAATATATATATTTTTGGGAAAAAATCAAACGGATTTCATTGGGCCCTACTATTCCCTACGTTAGTCCATTGATATAGTTCACTTTATGTAGTTTATGAAAATGAGTGAGTGAATTCGGACAGCCATTGAGTGTACATTGGTTGTACTCTCGTTATTGTGGTGCATTGTGGGATTGAATGAATGCACTCGATAACGTCCACTATGGTTTCGGACACCACTGCAAATGGCTGTCCCCTCAAATAATGCCCTATTTGAGGGTATAGGGGGGCGATTTCGGATTCAGCCCATGAGTGCAAGTGTCAGATAACAGGGATAAAGTGATTAGCATTCGAATGGTCATATGATCTCAACATATTATCCCAATGAGGCTACGTACTCCAGGTAAAATAAAACCGCTTTTAGTAGGCTACTGATATGACTGGAGTCTTCATCTCATGGGAATAATAGCAACAGCAACAGCAAACCGGTTGGGAACGACACAAGAGTGAGACTGTAATTACAGAATTATGTCTGAGTGAACTTTCCTTTAAACAGTTGGTGTGGGATCAGCACATAGTCATTTCAGAGCTGATAAATTAGGCCACTTTAGACAGTTTCAGACGGGACCAGATGCTGATGAAAGGTGTACTTGGATGGCTGACCTTCAAACAAATAGCACTTTTAAAAAAAGTATACTTACAAGAAGTAGTAGGTGTATTTTAAAATCCTTGAGCAGAACCATAATTTACCCCCCACTGAATAAACAAGCTTTTTCTGCAGAACACTTTTTATTCAGCACCACTAAACCTTTACTTTGAAATTTGATCACTTCAAATTTCTGACTCATATTTTAGAAGAGTGAGAGGAGAAAAGAGTGAAAGTGGTTTTCGGAGAGATTTTTGGAGAGTTTAAGGCCACATCCACACGAAACCAGAGCTTTCCCTATCCAATCTTTTTTTCCCCTCGTCTCCAGAAATATCTGCATACACACGAAACCACTGATACTGACTCAAAACAATGTAGTATACATGCCAGACCAGTATGTGGCGCTGTAATTCTGCCACAGAGATGCACTAAAAACTGAGAAGAAGACTTGGAGAATATATACGGATTGGCTATACACACGAAAACGCAAGGGTGACGATTTCAGATGTATCCACTCTCGGACCCGGTTTAAAAAAAATACCAGTTTTATGCTCCCAAAATGCTGGATACGTGTGGACGAAACGGCACAACGATACAAATTTCTATGTATAGCTAAACGCGATTCAGTGTGGACAGGGCCTAAGATTGTGATCTATTAAAGGTCCCATGGCATGCATTTTTTATTTTATTTTATAATGTATTCTGAGGTGTACTTATTTTGTTAGTATGATTTTTACATCATAAAATGTCATAATTTAGAAATAAAAGGCATTTCATGTTTGCCCTCTTTCTGAATGCCCTGTTTCAAGGGGCGTGTCTGCTGTGAGATTTCAGTAAAAACGCCCACTGTTGTGATTGGCTGACAACTTTGCATTTGAAATGAGCGGAGGGGGCGTGGTTAAACGAGGTCTACGAGGCACAAGGCTGTGCCAGTGAACTGTTGTAGTTACTAGCATATACTTCAGGTTATTAGTTTATTTCTAGTCGGAGGGACTGTCACTCATGTCAGAAAGTTAGCAACTTTAGTAAATGATGGATTAGCGCTGACTCGAGACGTGGACCGTTTAGGGCGATTCAGTCTGATTTGGTGAACTGGTTCGACCGGTTCAGAAGAACGATTCTTTTGCGAACCGGACATCAATGGACCAGAGACGGAGAGATTGCTAACAAAGTGATATTGTACTGAGTTGTGAGAGCGCTGTCAGCGCGACTTTATTTTGTTTGTATCTGAGAGTTCTCAATAAATCATGCCGAGCCCGTTTTCCTCCTTATTACCAACTCTGTAACACATGTAATGTACCAATACAGGAGATGAACGAGTTACGAGTAAGTGTTGATTATAGCATTATTTTTAGATATTTTCCTATCATATGAAAAGCGTCAATGATGCGCATTGAGTACACAGCACAAACAAAGACAACAGCAGTAATCGAATGTAATCCAGTTTATTGTGGGGCTAGGCTGGCTAGCCCGGATACTCTCACGCTTACCCCCCGTCTGCTTAATCTCGCGCCGCGTTTGGTGCCTCCGCTGTGGGCCAGCTGCAGTACTGGGGGTCGGGGATGTTGAAGGCCGACCGGCCAGTGCAGCCCGAGCTTCGGCGTGCGTAAAGTTTATCTCGAAAGATGTGGATCTGCCGATATTGAGCAGAAACTCACGACTGTATGCACATTTTAGAACAGATAGACGCGACGAGGACGTACAAAAACACTGACTCACAAGATAGAAAACACGAAAACACCGTTCTGTCGGGAGAGAGAGAAGCCGCAGCACGAATAATAAAGTTCTGTATGAACTTGAATAATTAGCTACACATCAGAAATTACTGATCACAGATAAGAAGGAACTGATAAAAGACTTCTGTTTTCATTTGTACATCCAAACACTGAGAAACTGCCAGCATTCACTCGTTCACAAGCCATGATCTCTCGAGGACAAACAAATATGGAGCTCGCATGGGCGTGCCAAATTCTCTGGGTGGAGGAAAGGGAGGTAACCGTTCCTGTTATGACGTCATAACAGGAAAATTCAAGATCAGCTCGTCTGAGCTGTCATTTTCTCAAAGGCAGAGAAAGACAGCCAGAACTCGGTTTACACCGATCAAAATTTCTAGCCACTTGGGACAATATTCAGGCTAGGGGAACTCATGTTAATGTTGCAAAACCTCATAAAATGAAAATTTCATGCCATGATACCTTTAAAAGATTTTGTTGTCGGTTGTTAGGGTTAAGTTGTGTTGGTTGGTGTTTTGGTTTTCTCTTGTCTGCAGGTCTGGTGATTGGGAATTGAGTGCACCTGTTGCTCGTCACAGGATCTGTTTTAAGCATGGAGCAAGAGGCTGTCGGGGCGGCTGCTCAGCACTCATTCGGGAGCAGTTTGCCATGCGCTCTTATCCTTTGTTTTGTTGTCATTCATAGTCATTGCTTTATGTGTAGCATCCATTCACGCGCACCTCATACTGATTGTCTTACTGACATAACTTTTTATTATGTTATTTTTGTTTAATAAATGATTTGTTTGGAAACGTTCCGCTGTGTCGTCTCCCTTTATGTTGCACCGTTGAGCCGGGTGTAACATCGGTAATGACAGAGATTGTTATACAAGTGCTTTTTGTGAAGGTGACAGGCCATCTCATTCATCCACAGTTGATTTGGCAGCACAAATAGCCAAAATCAAAATACATTTCAGTCTTATCTATTTCAAAGTGTTTATTTACACTAAGTGCAAATTGCCCGCCTTGTTGGCGGAGGCTATTTACACTAACTCCGCCCACTGACGTCTGATTGGCCCAGAGAAAATTACGAATGTCACTGGATTGCTAATAGTGTAGGAGTAGGGTGTGAGGCAGAACGTTTTGACACAAATCAACCTGAGTTCGAATTTTCCTTTTCCTGAACTCGCTCTACTCCCTTTTCCCATCACATATCAGATCGGAAAGACATTTATTTTCAAGAAAATAATCGAAAAGTGGAAATAAAGTGTCTAATGTGTGTTTAAAAATAAAGTGTTTAGGGTTAAGGGTAGGTGTAGGGAGGGCTTTATTGTCTCAATAATGCGGCATCCATTTAATAATTTTAATACATATAATCATTTACTCTCTGTTATTGCATACAGTTTTAATGTACAACAACAATGAGGTGCAAATATTATCTGCCACTATAAGTATAAATAGCATCTAACTACTGTTGACAAATGCTGTTGATTTATTGAAAAAAATTTAAATAAAAATTAAATTGTCACCCCCCTTTTTGAGATTACACATGAAAATGCACTATCCAAACTTAAAGGGCTGTAATTCAAGAATGCTTTGGAATATAGACCAAAGTTTGGTCTCGTTTTAAAGACGACACCCTGCAGATTATTGCTGAAGTGAAAGCAATTCAAAATATGAAAGTACGAAAGAGTTATGGAAGTTTAAATTTACTGTAAATGAAAAATACTGTACTAAATATTTTTTATTTCATATAAAATATATATTTTACAAAAAATAATTTACTCTAAAATTACTATAAAATCAAAGCCATATGTCTAACCAAGTTGTGTTCCAAATTTGAAGTTGATATCACAAAAATTGAAGTCCCCATGAGATTTTGTTTAGGCGCTGTACCACAAATAGCCACCGGGTGTCATTCAATTCCATGTATTGTTTTTTTGATGCATTTTCTTTACATTTCTGTCCAAATATCACTTCCATCACAAATCAGTCACCAAATATGGACCCTTGAGACTCAGACCTTTCCGACAATATGTGTTTTGTCAAGATTGGAAAAGATTTTGAATATAAAGTAGTTAAAATAATTGTTGTAATATGAAACATGACACCGCCCACTAGGGGAGGAGCCCGCTAGAATAATTTAGAGTAACGTTTCCATGGTAACCCAATGTCCGATTTCAAAATGGTTTTCACAGGATGAAATTTGAGTTTGTAAGCTTTCAAATGATACCTAATTTATGATAATTACTTAAATATATGATACGAAAAAAAGGCGTTCAAAAAAAGAGCACCAGGCGTCCCACCTGTGGGACGGTGACAGTTAAGAGGTTAAATTAAAATTAAAATACTATTAATAGTGTAAATAGCAACTATCCCTAAGAAAATACGCTATTTTATAAATTGCTGCTGCCTAATTATTTCATGCCAATACAAAGCTGTGTGAGATTTTTTTTTTTTTTAAATGAAACGTTTTAATGAACCCTGTGAAGAAGAGTAAATGTAAACTAAACAAAAATGTGAATGCTTGACCAAAGCATTGCAAGCACGTGGTCCAGTTGAACACCCAAACATTTTTTCTGACACTTTAGCATACTTTTAAAAAGAGTACTTACTAAGAAAATAATATACTTTAAAATAATATACCAAAGATACACTTAAGTGCAAACATAATGTAGTATTTTGGGCACTTAATTGCATGTTAACTGCAATTGAATGAAAATGTATATTAAATGCAATTAGCTGAACTTTAGAGTGCTTTTTTACTCACTTAAGTAGGAATTAAGTACATTTATATATATAATTTCATAATTCTATTGTCTAAAATAACAAGCATTTAATGTTATTTCCATTGAGACTTGTGTGTCATGTATTTAAATGTATTTGTAATGATAAAGTTGCAATTTAGTACATTTAAAATGTATTACCTTTAAAAGTAACACCAAATAACACACTACAGTTAAGTTATAATAAAGTACTTTACATGTGCTTTAGTATGTTAGTCAACACATAAGGGCAAAATAAGGGCACTTCTTTAAAGCATGACAAAAGATTATTAAAACAATGAAAGTAATTTTAATTTGACATTATTAAGTGTGTAAAGAAACATGAAAGAAAAAAATTAAAGTTTACTCTAAGGTCTTTTATTTAATTAATAGTATATTATCTGCAAGTACAGTTCTTTAAAAAAATATACTTTTAGATTTGAAGACCACTACGTGCGCACTTGCATTCATTCATTTTCCAGCAAGCAATTCATAATTCATAGATCCCTGGAGGGCAAAACAGCCACAGAACTGCAGCACCGCCTGACAATTAAAAAAAAAAAGTGAACAGGATGCAAGTTTTGAGTACTTGTGATCCGTATACAGCACCTGCTGCAGAAGTTCAATCACTAAAAACAGCGGGACGTTTTAAAATGCTTAACGTTAAAAACACTTGTAAGGTGAGTTGCACCAATAAGGATTACATTAAAGGGTTACTTCAGCGATTAGCATTAAGCTTTGTATCAGTAGAAACCCGGCAGTATATTCAAATTATTGTACTTTCCCCCCTCATGTCCCCCTGAGACGAGAGAATTATGCATTTTATTTCTGGAAAACTTCCTCAGATGACACAAATATCGTCATTTAGATTCTGAGGATTTTTTGGCCAGAGGCTAGAGACTACAGGAGCTAGTTCCGCATGTTTTCAACCCGCCCATAGGGGAGGGATCTCAATCACAGAATGTAAATGCGCACGGCCGCTGCCGCTCGGCTCGGGAAACAGAGCTGTTTTTGACCAGGTAAAATGAGTGTTTTCTTACAATACTAATGAGGATTTTTAATTCAAGTATATTACAAACTTTTCATTTAGACACTAAAGAATCATATTAACTTGTAGAAAATGGCATTATATGACCCCTTTAATAACGGAGCGGTGCGGAGCAAAGTGAGTGTTGCAACTTTTCAATGAATTCCTATGAAAGTTAAGCTTTACGCCTGAAAACACGCCAGACTGGACACGCGTCGTGAATAACTGTGGCGCTTACCTCAGCTCTGCTCAGTTCTACGCTCTCGTGATGAATGAAATCTGACTCCTGCTGCGTTTGTGTCGTGACTTTCGTTCGGCTCACTCACACTTTATTGAAAAGACACGTTCAGTTTTTAATTGTAGTGTCTATTCTCTAACTGAACTAAATGATTTTATTACTATAAAAATCAAAACGACGCGGTGGGCAAGTGATATGACTAGTAGCCGTGGCTTTGGGAGTGGCCTCGTAGGGCAGCGAAGCAAGTGCATTCTGGGAGTTGTTGTCTTTCATCCACATGAGACAAAAATACATTTTCTGTCTTTTTTCGGTCTAGAAGGCGCCAAATTCAAAAATAATTTCACATGTCTACTACATAAATGACCCAGTTTAAATACACATTCATCTTCCCAGCGCTGAAGTGCCCTTTTAAGCAAAGTTTAATGCTAATCAAGGATTTGTTGATCTGGGTTTTATTTTAAATCGAGCTGTGTTGCACCACTTCATTTTAAACACAGATTAATAGAAAGACCGTTAGAATTAAAGGGCTGATCGGGATGAACCGACGCCAAGCTAAAGAATCATTATTAGTGCAACCCATCCTTAAAGTGCCTTAATGTACTAAAACAGTGATATTAAAAGATCAAATCCCCTTTTTTGATGATGCATACTATATACAGGCGAGCAGATGAGCCAAAAATATGAACGAAACACGTTTTCTTTATAATGGTTTTAATTGGGAAATTGGAATATTCTGTGTTCATTTGCTTGCCTGTACAAAGTATGCATCATCAATAAGGTGTATATTGAAGATGGTCTTTTAATATCACTGTCTTACTACATTAAAACTTACAACAAACCTGGTTAAAATGCCTGGTGGGCAATGGAGGAAAGCCTTGTTTTGCCCTCCAGGTGGGCGTTCCTATAATGCTGTGACGCCAAACTATGAATAGCTGTCATTTCACCGTCTCGGTTAACTATAGACCCGGCTATGAGTAACCCACTTCTAGCCAAAATAACCTTTGATTTGGTTACATGTCGTTTTTGCCAAAATAACTTGTGAGATGTGTGATATTCCATCATGTAAGCAAAGTCAACAGTGATTACAAGGTGTGTGGTTTCATTTCTTTGACATGTTGTTCATGTTCCAGATGACTATTCTATTATAGGGCTATGGTTAAACGTCTATTACATTTTCACTGACAGCCCAAATGTTGCCTTGTTGACTAGATGTCAGGACTGTGTTTGGACAGCTATCCCATGTCTTTTAAACGCAAAATTGCTTGCTGGGTTACCTCATAAAAAATTGGATGCGCTATTATTCAGATAGCTAACTATAAGCAGATCAACTCTTGTCTGTCATGCGTATGTTGACCTGAAAGAGAACTGACCAAAGGAGGAGGCAGTTTGTGTTAATGTTTGAATAAAAAAAGGAAGCATGAGTTGAGAGCGAGGCAGAAGGCAAGATTTTGTGTGAATTATGACTTAAGGCTTTTCCTTTACACAAGACTGAAGAAACTGGGTTAATTGCCTAAAACTGGATGAAAGATTCTCCCTCGCAGATCTGACTGCCTGTTTGAGGGATTAATTTGCTGAAAATGAGATCCAGTTTCAGTGTTTATTGAACGTTAAACCGAGCCATGCAATGACTTCGTTTTTAAATAAGCTTATTCACAGGATAACATACATTAATCAGCTGATGGATCAATGAGTGATGTCATAAATAATACAAAGGGAAGGAAACATCAAGAAGAAAGGAAATATCTTCCTCTTAGGATGTTATCTTTAAATGCATTAATCACATATATCCAAAACACTTCCCTCGCCCGGTTGCTCCGAATCACAGCCGTTCTGATATTGAGTACAGCAACACTCTTGCTTGTGTGATGTATATTTCTTTAAGAAAAGAGTGATACTATAAGTTAAAGCGAATCACAATGTTGATTACCACAAAAAATTATTTTGACTAGTCACTCATTTTATTCAGTAAAAGTAATAGGAAACTTACGGTGAAGTATTTACAATGGAAGTAAATGGTGACAAATTTTGGAGGGTTTAAAGGTGCACTATGTAACTTTTCCTTCCACTAGAGGTCACCTGTTCAAAACAAAGGCGTAGTTTGATGACACCACGTTTGAGCGTAGAATCTTGGGACATGTGGTCTTCACCTCACAGCCGGTGGAAAAGAGTCAGGATAGGACTCGGGCAGAAATCATGTTCATGGATGTGATTATTAACGTTACTGTAGTCTGAAGCAGAGCAGGACCGAGTGTTGTGGAGCTGAGGAACCGCTGAAGCGATTGTTAATAAGATGAACGCAACACACGCCTCACGAGCAGTGGGACTTTTATTATGACACAGAGTAAAGTAAAGCGTTTCTGCAAAATAAAACCAGAAACCGAGGGGAACGCAGATATGACGCCACTGACAGGCAACTCCCTCACACGTCCCGGTTCCTCGGTTAAAATAGCAATTTTCTCACAATTTACAAATAGTTGGAAACATTTGGGATATTATAAGTACTCAACTGAACAAAATGTATAACACTGGCCTAGTGGTTTTTGGACCTTTTACCTAAAAAATTTTACATATTGCAGCTTTAAATGCAGAAATGTGACGCTTATAATTTTATTCTTCAGTTAAAACGTCAGTTATTTGAGCTGTAAAGCTGTTTGTGTCAATTTGAGGGCCATTTTTGAAGTCTTAACTTGACAGAAAAGGCTAATAAGCAATTTGTTCACACTAAAGTACATGCAACATGCATAATGGTTTGTGTGTGTGCTATACTTTTGAAACAATGAGCATTTTATTGTTCACAGATTGTCCCTATTCAAAGTCCCTACCCAAGTGCCACAAATGCTGTTGATTGAGTTTAACTTATCGAACATGAAAGTGATTCGTTGAAGTACCAGGAAAGAAAAGAGTCTGCTTATTTAGGAATGAACCCTCTTATTATCAAGTATAATTTTTTCATGATATAAGGTTCATGAGGTTATAAGTGTTAGGTCCTTCAGAAAAAGCCACATATTCCTTTTTTGTTTAAAGCCATTGAAACTTTTCAAAAGAACCATAGACTGATTCTTAAAAGTTAATAATATTCTCCTAAAAAGGTTCTTCCATGGCATCAGGCCTAACATTCACACAAAGATTTGTCCATCTGGTTGATTCCTGAAGGCAGAGAACTTGTTTTTGATTATGATATCTCATAATCTTTTGCATGCATTTTGGTAGACGACTGAAAGAAAAAAAAGAAGTCAGTTATGTTACATTTACAACTTAATTTTTTTCAACTGACAAATAACCACTGTAGTCATTACATATTCATTTGGTTCAGTCTAAAAGCTAAAAACGTCACTTTGCTCCAACTATATACAAACTATACAAAACACATAGTATAGTGGTATATATAGTACTTACACAGTAACATGACTTTGTGGGTCCCAGGAAAACATAAATAGTCCTTCCTCAATACACCTCAGAAAACAATATGGAGCGGACCTTATAAACATTTAAGGAATAATACAGTTTGATTAATAATCGTAATTTCTTTGTCCTTCCTTTGTTCCTTGACGAACACAAACTGTCTTCTTTGTTAACTACGTCATCACCCCTTGCGCCATTGGTCCTGCCTTTTGTTCTGAGACTGATCCCAGCAATGTTACTATAGGTCCCCATCCCAGGATTGATCCCGGGATCAAACCCAGCACTCTAGCAATTCTGTTCACGTTATTTTCTGGGATCAACGCTCTTTGTGAAAGGGGCTATATAGACTCAGTCGTGACTGCATTACCACCTCAGGTGTGCATTATTTTTCTACTAATTCAATGGCCTGTCGTCAATTATTCCTTACTTAAAGTTAGGGCGGCACTTCATTCCAGGAAATCCTTATGGGCATCATACTATCGCTGTAGCTGAATAAACAGAAACGCTTTGATCGATTAAACATGACAAATAAACACACGACTACGACAATATATGGTTTATCTGAGGTCTTCAAGCCTTCTTGGGTATTTTCATGATAATAAAGTATATACTTCTTTATATACTTAAAGAAGTATACTTTATTGGTTTGTTTCCACTGAGCGGTGCAGTACGGTTCAGTACAGTTCAGCACGATCCGAGACGCTAAACCCTAATCCGGCTTGCGTTTCCACCGCCAACAGCACCCTTACTTGATAGGGGTGATGAAGTGAACGTCATTCTCGCATGAAGAAGAAAGCACAGTAAACAACAGTGGACGGCATACAGCAGATCTTGTTCTTGCTTCTCGGCATGTGGCTGTTTGTCACAAGAAGAAGACGCTTTGTTTGAGCCAAGGCTGCAAGGAAAAACACAGCCAAAAAAGAGATGAGAGTCAGATTCTCTAAAAAGGAGACTAATGGTGCGTTCACACCAGACACGACTTGCGCGAATAAATTGCGCTATTCGCGCGTAGTTGGACGCGTGAACATTTTGAGTTTACTCGCTCCATTTTCACGTGAAATTCGCTTCATTGGCGCATGACATTCATTTCACAACAGACACAAATTTGTGTCATGGAAGGGGCTTCTGCCAGCCGGCTCGTCTCGTTGCGAAATGGCTGACATGGATTGTTTTAAAAAACAGCGAATAAGCTCAATTTGCCAGCTTTAACTAGCTTGTAGTCTCAATAGGGTGAATTCAGGGTCATCTCAATGGCAAAAAGTGTCCCAATCACCCTGAAATCACCCTATGTATAGCTCAAATTAAATAAAGAGCGTCTTTTACAATTTACCAGATTATACAACCTCCTCACTCACTTTATTCTCAGCAAGATCCTTTTTATTCCTGTTTCCATAAAGTATGAAGATATATCATACAGCTCCGGGTATCCACATATGATCTTGTCCTCATTGTTGTTACTACTAGAGCAAGCTCCTGATTGGTTAACGCGGCGCGAATATCCACCAAAGTTCAGATTTTTTAATTTGTGCGAATCACGCGTCAAACACACTTTGCGTCTTTGCATTGACTTAACATGTAAATCACTCGCGGGAAACGCTTCATTCACATACTCAAACTCGTAGTGATTTCAGATGGAGCAGCATTTACTACTGATCACAGAGCTGTGCTTCACTGACGAGCTGCGCATAAAAAATAATCGCAGCCTTTGCGATATCATGCGATTGGCTTAAGCACGATTTCGGGTTGGTTGCGATTAATTGTGAAGCCCTACTTAAAGTATTAACCTTTATTGAAAAGCTAAACCTACCCTAAAACCAGACTGACCTTTAAAAAATACGACTCTATAGGTCGTTTTTCAAGCACCTTATTACGACCTTTATTTACGTTTTAAAGTCATGCGCCCTCTAGCTGGCGTAAAAATAATGCCAGTGTCGTGTTACGTCTGTCATGAAATGCAGTATGTCTGTCGTTACCAATCAAAATGTGTTAATTTCAATCAGGGTTCCCACGCTTCTTGAAAGTACCTGAAAGTTCTTGAATTTCAGACACATGGATTCAAGGCCTGGAAAGTACTTGAAAACAAACATAGGTCCTTGAAAGTGCTTGAATTAAGCATTAACTACATTTTGTTAGAGTAGCATGGTGCTATTACAAAAATTGGCCTTCATGCGCTGCCAAAGCCAGAACAAAACAGCATTATGGGAGGAAGCTATTTCAATATATTTCTGCTATTCCATAAGCGCCATCTACTGTCAAAAGCCCTATTCGGACGGTAATTGTGTCTCGTGGGGTCGTAAGGTATTTTCATCATATACTGGGGCTAGTCAGTGATTTTATTGTGTCCGAATCCAGAATGTCAGTGTTTTTCTCCCACCACCCGCGTAAAAATCCCTGTCTGAATTACCTACTGTTTTTAGACAAACACCAAGGATGTGTGGTAATTTAATTGCTGTCCAAATCCACATCTCTCTTAAGATGAGATCATTTAAAAATTCCCTGTTTATATCCTTTTTGACCACTGCAGGCCACCATACGGTTGCGCTTTGCTGTAATTTGGATGGATTTTTAAAGATCTAGACTTTCATTACTGAAAGGCTGGCAAGTATTTACAAGAGCAATATTTCATCACCACTCAAAAAATAAAAAGAAGAAAAGCACGTAAACGTTTGAATTGGGCCGCGATTATACATGTTAAATATAATATATGTGCAGGTATTAAAAGCCTTCAAATTGATTTTTAAAAAGGTACATGTACAGGTGATTTAATAAATAATTTTGCATATTTTTAATGCCTAACAATTAACTTGTCCATATCCTTTCATTTAATTGGAAAATTCATGCATACAATGTTTTGAATGAAAACATTACAATTTTTATGTTATAATTAAGTAATGATAGTTTTAGAAAACTAAAACTAGTGTGAAATAAATGTTAAAAGCAGGAATAAGAGCGCTGCAAACTGGATCTCTCGTTTAAACTCGCTCGCTCGCTCTTTTACACTAGCCTCTTTCCTCATTGGATTTTGTAAAATTGGAAATTTTTCCTCATTGGAAATTGTATTTTAGTTGTCAGTATATACCTTAGCGTTATGCATTAATGAAAGACACTGGTACAGTAGGTATTTGATATATTGGCAGTAACACACCCACCTTATCGTATTTGTTGTGCTTGATTTAAAATAAAAGGTGCTTTAAAAAGTCCTTGAAAGTCCTTGAATCTGGTGTTCATGGAAGAGTGGGAACCCTGTTCAATGCAATGGGTGGACTTTTTTTTACCACCATTTGTCATATTTCCATTTAGCAAAAATCATTTTTTATTAACAACTACATTTTATTATTTTTTATTATACACTTTATGAGCACATGCTTTCCCTGGGATCGAACCCACAATTGCATGATCACATGATTACATGATGTTGTATTTTGCAATGCTCTATCAATTGAGCTAGGCAAAACCTGAAATATCACACAAATGAAAGGAAACAAAGAATTTAAGTGTCCTGTTGTCGATAGGGGCGCAACTTTAGAAAACGCTCCTATGGGTCGTATTTCAGGGAAGTGACAAACAACCTATATAGGCGTATTGGTTGGAGGACATGTTGCCCAAAACACTTAACCACTGTTTCATTCTTAAAAACAAAGGTTGCAGGGTTTTTTTTGCAGTGATGCCATCGCAGAAGAACCATTTTGGGTTTCCCAAAGAAACTTTCAGTAATCAGTTCTTAAAAGAGACATATTTTCTGAGGTTGAAGAACATTTTGAAAAGCTTTTCCCACTATAAGGAGCCTTTTGTACAATGGAACAATATTAAAGGTTCTTCATGGAGCCATCGATGCCAATAGAACTTTTTATTTTTAATAGTGTTGGTAAGAGATTTTAAGAAGCCCTATTATAGATCTTTAGATGTACATTTGGACGCTTGCCTTCAGGGGTGTATCTTCATACAAAGCTACTGACAATACAAGTGATGTACAAATGCATTGGCCGTCTGTTCCAGACGCACTCATTTGCTGCCCAGCTATGAGGAGGAGGACGCATGCAGTGAACACTTCTGTGATGTACTGTGGCAACAGAACTTTTAAAGTGATTTGAGACAGACTGAAGAGTGTCTCCATGGATATTAACAAGCCTTTTTTTAAAAACGTTCACAAGTCTGTGAGAGTGAGAAAAGGCTGGAGATTGGCACAGTGTGTGATTTACGTTGGTAAAAATAAGTGCGTGTGTGTTTGTGTGTGAACCTGTATGTTAGCGTATGTGTGTGTGTGTGTGTGTGTGTGTGTTAGTCTAAAGACTGGCTGTGACAGGCCAAGTTTGGCTAACATACAGGAGGCAGATGGCCTATTTAAAATGGAAAGAACTTCACTGGCGGGCCAAGTAAACTGATGTTCACCCTCCATAAGCTCTCAAAACCATCAGCCCAGCAGATCCAGACCACAGAGCATTTCACATGTCTCAAACACTCACATCAACTGTGGCTAAACGGAGCTGACTTCATAGTATAGTTAGGACGCACTGATACTGAAATGTTGGTTGATATGGGATCTATGGACTTTTGTTATGTCATAAAACTGACAGCCTTCACACTAAAGGATAAATGTATAGCTTTAAATGCTACCAAGTGGCACCAGATAATAAAGCATTAAATTAATTGCATATTTTGATACACACATTATAAATTATAAACATGATCAAAACTACACAATCTACTATAAGCCTTCTTTCGTCTGAGTAACCATATTTCCATTATAGATTTGTGCAAAACTTTTGCGATATCTTCTAAATGTCGATAAAAAACTATTGCGAAATGACAGCGTTTCTATCAACCAATGTTATGCGACTAAAATGAAATTTTTTAAAGTAAATTCTAGAAATCATGGCAACAGATGTTAGTATGTTTACGTATATCCCAGCTGCCGCACTAGCCATTATTTATAATCGAAGGACACAACAGTTATCCAAGCATTAATGGCAAGGAAAGCCCCTTATACTTGGGAGCGGTCTCGTATGAGGTGTTTGGGTGTTTCTCCCTCCTATCTGCTTCAAGGTCTTGGTAAATTGTGCCATTTTGTTGTTGTTTAGAATCCAATATTCCTGTAATTCTTTTGTCTTTTCAAGTGTTTAAAGGGATAGTTCACCCAAAAATGAAAATTAGCCCATCATTTACTCACCCTCAAGTCATCCTAGGTGTATATGACATTCTTCTTTCAGACGAATAAAATCTGAGGTATATTACAAAAGTCCAGGCTAATCCAAGCATTAGAATTGGATTCATAGTTGCTCTGTTTTTGAAGTCCATAAAAAGTGCATCTGCCCATCAAATAACTGCTCCACGCGGCTCTGGGGTGTTAATAAAGGCCTTCTGAAGCGAATCGATGCGTTTGTGTAAGAAAAATATCCATATTTAAAACTTTATCAAGTAAACTTTCGACCGACCGCCTTCCCTGTTCAATTTATGGAAAAATTGTTGAAAGTTCCCCTGCCGATCGAAAGACTAACGCGACCAGGTCTGCTCGTCATGACGTCACGTACACATCTTGAGTTTCACTTTCAACATTCAACACTTTTCCACGGAAGGCGGTCGGCCGAAAGTTTACTTGATAAAGTTTTAAATTTAGATATTTTTCTTACACAAACGCGTCGATTCGATTCAGAAGGCCTTTATTAAATAACCCAGCGTTAAGGAAACAGTGGATGCAGTTTGTTTTTCCGGAGCAGCAAGTGTGTTTGTTTGTTCCCGGTCACGAGTTGAAACCGCAGGCGGTGAGTGAAACTGCATCAAATGTGTGTGTTTTGTTGGCATTCGGCACGCAAATGCATATAATGTCAACAACACCAACGTATAGTGAATCAAAATAGCGAACCGAAAGTTATCCAGGGATAATGCCATGATGTATTGTGTGTGTGTGTGTGTGTGTGTGTGTGTGTGTGTGCTCGTGACTCTTCAGCTCCGCCCATTGCACGAGTTTGGCTGTTTTCAGAAAGAATCGGTACAGCGTATCTGTCTTTTATAAATATGATAAAACTAAAGACTCTTCTTGATATGAAGGATGCAACACTACTCTATAGGGACTCAAGATTAACATGAGATTGGCAGAAACTGTGTGTGTTATGTACCCTTTAAAAACATTACTGGATAATACCGAAATACAGTATCAAGCATCCCAAAATGCAGGTTTGTATATTTAGAGAGAGAGAGAATAAAGATGAGAGTGAAAAATGACTGCAGGGAAAAGAAGAGAAAGAGAGACTAGACTCACTGCTCACTGAAGTCAGAAGTATGATGTAACCTTGACTGAGAGATAGACTTTCACATTGATCCTGTCCATTGACAAACCGCAGCATGTGTGTGTGTGTGTGCATACTCATCTGCTCTGAAGGTCTCTGAATTCATTTGCTCCCTCCGTCCATCATACTCTTTATTCTTGGTCACTAAAACTATAACAACTTTTCTCTTCTGTAGGAAAGAAAAATTACAAATTGAATCAACTAGAAATCGCAATATCTTTAGTTCCCTGTTGTAAAGTATATCCAAGTGAAGCGGCTTTTCAAATGAGGAAAATAATTTTGTCTATCATGAATTGACTTGATTGTCGTTTGCTATAATAAAAAAAAATTATATGCATGCACGGATAAATCATTTCAAATAATTACTGCAACATTCCACGCAAAAATATGAATTGTCAATTATGATTCGGTGGCTTTGTGGTTTTGAATTGTTTCTCCTAGACAACAATGACATTAAATGGAGAGCAAATAGAGAGTGTGTGAAAGCGACCAGTGAGCTGAGTTTACCTGTTCAGTGTGATGTTAGACAACCATAGTAACTGTAGTGCCTTTTAGAGTTTTAGCAATCACTGATGTATTACTGATGTTCTTTATGTTGTAGAATTGCCTAAAACGTGAAAATATCTTGAGCTTGTGTTCACCACAGACCTTATTTCAGGAATTAACAAAAAAAAAAAAACATTTTTAAAAAACCCATTGACTTTGGAACAATAGAACCGGAAGTGCTAAAATGCAAACTTCAGTTCCTATTTTCCGGGTTATGGCCTACAAAAATCATTCCTGCAGCACTCTATTTATAGCGCTTTTAATTGATTTAAAATGCTTAATTTTATAATGAAATTTGTTTAAATTTTGTATTTAATGTTATATGAGATGAATGTGAGATGAGCAATAAAATGTTCCTCTAATTAGTTCATTCTAATTCAGTCCCAGCCCATCGTCTTATAACTATATCCTCTCTTCTAGAAATCTTTTGGTCTTCTTTTGGTCGTCTTCTAAGTGAGCATGTTAACTTAAATGGCACCTCATAAGTAACTGGTTTTGAGTATGAAAAAGAAGTATGCCTCAAGTTAATTTTATGACATACTTAAAGGTGCACTATGTAACTTTTCCGTCCGCTAGAGGTCGCCTGTTCAAAACAAAGGTGTAGTTTGATGACACCACGTTTAAGCGCAGAATCTTGGGACATGTGGTCTTCACCTCACAGCCGGTGGAAAAGAGTCAGGATAGGACTCGGGCAGAAATCATGTTCATGGATGTGATTATTAACGTTACTGTAGTCTGAAGCAGAGCAGGACCGAGTGTTGTGGAGCTGAGGAACCGCTGGAGCGATTGTTAATGAGATGAACGCAACACACGCCTCACGAGCAGCGGGACTTTTATCATAACACAGTCGCCGGCGCCATTTCCGCTTTTCCGGTCATGAGTAACGCAGCTCTGTTGATCATATTAGACACATCTGAGTGTGTTAAATTATGTTATGAAGTTACTCTGTGCGTTCGCTCGGCGGCTGCTATGACACTTGTTCACACTGCAGTGAGAGTAAAGCGTTTCTGCAGAATAAACCGAGGGTAACGCAGATATGACTCCATTGAAAGGCGACTCCCTCACACATCCCGGTTCCTTGGTTAAAATTAATTTTTTCCTCACGATTTACAAATAGTTGGAAACATTTGGGATGTTGTAAGTACTCAACTGAACAAAATATACAACACTAGCCTAGAGGTTTTTGGATATTTTACTGAAAAATTTTACATAGTGCACCTTTAAGTAAAATTCAAGTATATTTTTAAGTATACTTTATGTAGTAAGTATACTAATATAGTAAACTTGTAAGTGTACTATTTAGATTAGATTAGATTCAACTTTATTGTCATTACACAAGTACAAGGCAATGAAATGCAGTTTAGGTCTAACCAGAAGTGCAATAGCAGCAAGTGCAGGATATACAATGGTTGCGTAAGTGCAGGACATGGATATGTACTGAATATATATAAATATGTATAAATAGAGAAATGGTTATTACTATAAACAGAACTGAATTTACAGGTGAATATGTACAGTGAATAAATATACAGATGGCTATTACTTTAAACAGAATTTTACAATAGTATGTTAGGCTAATATGAGGAATAGCAGTGGATTAAGGTAGTACAATAAATTATGGACAGAGCTATCTGAAAGAAAGTGTAAAAGTGCAGTGGAAAGTGGTTGCATATTACAGTTAGAAGTACAGTGCAAAATGCAAATGTAAAAATTGGTACTATAAATACAGTCGGCAGTGCAAATGAGCATAATCCAGTTAAGATATGGTAGTGCAGAATGCATAAGTAAACAGTTGTTACTGTAATAAACAGTCGGTAGTGCAAATAACAAAGTGAAGGCAGATGTGAGGTAGGAGAGTTAGCAGTTTATGAGGGAAGTGGATCAGCGAGGGTTTGAGTTCAGCAAAGAGACAGCTCTGGGGAAAAAACTGTTCTTTAGTCTACTGGTCCTGGTCCGGAGGATCCTGAAACGGCTGCCGGAGGGCAGGAGAGAAAACAGTCTGTGGGCTGGGTGAGAGGAGTCCTTGAGGATGCTGCGAGCTCGATGCAGACAGCGTTTCCTCTGGATGTGCTCGATGGCAGGTAGTGGAGTCCCTGTGATGCGCTGGGCAGTTTTCACCACCCGCTGCAGTGACTTGCGCTCCGCAACAGAGCAGCTCCCATACCATACTGCGACACAGTTGGTCAGGATGCTTTCTATTGCGCAGCGATAGAAGTTCACCAGGATAGCCGAGGAGAGCTGATTCTTCCTCAGTGTCCTCAGGAAGAAAAGGCGCTGGTGAGCCTTCTTGACCAGGCTGGAGGTGTTGGTCGTCCACGACATGTCCGCCGAGATGTGGATCCCCAGGAACTTGAAACCAATTTTTTTTAGAATTTAATAATTTATTTGTAATAAACATTTTAAGTGGCCCATTAAAAAGTATTATTTATAAGTTGAATTGTGTTTTTAAAACATACATGAGGTCATATTGTGACTGTTGCGGTGTGTGCGTTGAAAGAGCGGTAATATTTCCTCCAGAGGAGATCAAGCGTCTTTCTGGAGATTCTGCTCATTTCTGAAGCTCTTTCCGCTCTGCACCGTGTGCTCAACCCAGAACTCCCTTTGTGACCTGCTGGAACAAATATAGGCCTATCTGAAATAAAAAGTAAGGTCTGCCCCTGACTAAAGTTTTTTTCCTTTTCTAGTAGTTCATTTAAGCCGGCGCTGCCGCTTCCACCTCATGTCGTTGTCTGTCATAGGCTATTTGCTTGTTATTTATTAAATCCGGGCAATTTGGTTGATAAAACATAGATTAAAATTAAGATACAATTTATACAAAACAAAATGTACTTTTGTGATATATTTGTTGTTCTTTCGTGTTTTATAGACTCAATATAAACTCTATAATTTCATTATTTTACTAACCCAACTAATGTGCTTTCTATTCCACGTGAGGGAAAAAGCTTCCTTCCACTTAAAGCAGCACTAGGTAACTTTTGCTCTCGGGGTCCCCCTACAGTTGGGAAACAGTATTGTCCTCTACTACTGTCGTAAACTCTGTCATCCTACATCAGGGGATGCATAGCATTTGCATTTGTTGACATGACAACTATGATAGCCCTGAACACTGCAGGAGGAGTTCACATGCAGGTGTTTTGCTTGCGTCCTGTGTGAAATGTCTTCATCCCAGGTACAGTGGCATATGTTTCAGCATGTCATATTAATATAATTTCATGGGTTTAATTTTTTTTTTCAAACGCCAAATGATCGCGATGCTCACGTTTACAAGCCAGCGTCATTATAGTAGTCTAGTCTATTGGTTACCGTTTTACAGAATCTATATGATACTTCAATTCAATGTTTGAGTGGTAGGTAATAACCATATATCGTCAATATAATATCAAGCTACCATAGATGAATCTTCAAATTTGAAAAGTCGATTTGCATTATAGCTTGAGGCAAGACAAATAAACAAATATCACAGACATGTTAGGTATTGTAACGAGTAGGAAAATAGTGTGGCCCCTTTAAGAGCGTTCGCCCCGTTTGGAGCGCGTGCGTTCTGTGTGTGTGTGTGTGTGTGTGTGTGTGTGTGTGTGTGTGTGTGAACACTGCGCCTCGAGCTCCCATGTGTGCGGATTATTTTCTGTCTTCTGTTGCTAACATTCATTTATTTTTGTTTTGTTGGGTAATGCTGTGGACGGAAGTGGAGTTTGTGCCGGACTGTTGTGGGGGTTCCGCGGGGAATAAAGTGCGGGCTGTTTGATGTCAATCGCCTCCGTGTTTGCATCGACTCCAGTTGCGTTGAGTGAGCTATCCGTATTTTTCACCCGGACACACGCGTTACAGTATCCTAAAATATGATTTTGTACGTCTTATGTATTTACTTGCGAGAATGTAGCCCCTACCAAACGTGTACACGCCGTTTAGACATAGGCTAACCCAAACCCTCGCACGTCCGAATTTAAGGAAGTGACGTATATGCCGTAAAGCAGTCGAATTTTGTAGTTCTTTTTTTCTCGGGTTACTACCCGAAACCCGATGTTTAAAAGTACGATTAAAAACGATACAGACCCGGTCAGGCTATGGCAGACGTGTCATTCAACCTATTGTAAGTCGATGTATCACCACAAGAGTTTTGAAAATATATTATGAAGGTTGAAAAGTTACCTAGTGCTGCTTTAAGAAGAGTTGTGTTCCTTTAAGCACTTTTTATTTTAATATATATCTCTTTACATAAATATTATTTTCTACTTAAAAAAAACTATAATTTTGTTATTTTTCTAACCCAACTAATGCGCGCACTTTTCTCAATCCGTTATGGAGCTATTCAATTTTGATTTTGCATATTGTTTTTTAAATGTTCGTTCGAGTAGTTCAAATGACCACTTTACAATATTTCAATAACATAATTTATTTTGAAGCCTATGCTGTTTTCTTGTACAAAATAAAATAGTTTAAGTTAAATGCAGAGTAAGATGTGTAAAAAAGACAAGAGGCTAAGAGATTGTCCAGATCATTTGTGTAGCTTTCACAGACTAACACACGTCACATCTCTCATAGACTACAGTATTTAAAATAGCAGATATGCATCAGTTATATTCTCTATTTCATTTACAGAGCAATCCCTGCAAAGTGTTTAAGTTAAGTATAGAAGAGACCAGGATTGTGCGTCGCACTTGCAAGACTCCCAGTGGGGGGCGATGGTCACGATGGTTTCGCTCCTTCTGCACAACCCTACTGTACATTATGTTGAACTTGAATGCACATGAAATGAAAGGAAATAATTTTCCCCCGGCCTTAATTTGAGACCGGCCGTTATTTGTTCGTGCTGTCCACGCCCCCGGCCACTATCAAAGGCCCGGCGTTTAATTGACTACAGGCTTTTATTTGAGGAAATACGGTAATAGGCTACTCAATCAAAAGATTAAACAAGCTGAGAATACTTAGACTTTTAAGTAAATCTTGATCAAAAGATTGAGTACATGTATAATCGAAATATACTTAGACCTTTCTGTCAGTATAAATCAAGATTACTTGAGTGCAAGTGTATTTCTTATTGTTTTAGTTTAAAAGGAGTTGCACACTTGAATAAACTTCTTTTTTCGTAAGGGTAGACAGCATCTTCTCTCACTTTGTCCACCATCTTGGGTGGATTTTT
This sequence comes from Romanogobio albipinnatus, assembly GCA_023566225.1. Lineage (NCBI taxonomy): Eukaryota > Metazoa > Chordata > Actinopteri > Cypriniformes > Gobionidae > Romanogobio > Romanogobio albipinnatus. The sequence goes on along the minus strand of CM042242.1, from coordinate 65,618,765 downwards.
TTTTCGTTGAGCTGTTGCAGTGCATTCTGGGATTTATTTTATGCCTATTGAAGCTATGCTGAATTAAAAAGTGCATATGTTATTTTTGTGTGTGTGTGTGAAAATGCCTGTAAATGCTGTTCCCATACGTTTCCTAATTTCCTGTTTTTTTTTTATTCATATTCTTGCTTCTCTTTCTGCCCTCTTTGTACGTTCTCTCTCCCCTTTCCTTCCTCACTCATTATAGCGTGTTTAGATGAATAATACATGCACGAGAGATGTAAGTTGGTGAATGTCAGCAGCTGTGATGATCTGTGCCATGTCCAGCGTCTTTCATACTCAAGACAGCTTCCCTTTGAGCCGTGCAAGGGGTTTAGTGAGCTAGTCTGCACCTAAATATGGCTGCTAGTTTGCTAAAATCAGAACTATGGGTACATATCACAGGAAACAATTTTTTTAGGTAGCACATCATTGTATATTTAGCTACCACCTCCAAGTGTGTGTGTGGCCATGGACAGAATTCAAGCTTACTTACACAGTACTGCACAGAATACACTTCATACTGTTTAAACATAGTACGTGAGACAGTAGGCATTATGCAATGATACATCTTTCAAACAATAGTTGTCACCTAGGGTAGGGGTTTTCAAACTGGGGTCCGGGGACCCCCAGGGGGGCGCAAAGGAGTGACACGGGGTGAAAAAGTCTAGAGAAAAATCATGAAAAAGCATTAAGTAAATAAATAAGATTCAAATGAATAAATAAGTCATTTAATGTTAAGTGTAAACGCCCACTGCTGTGATTGGCTGCTGTGAAACTTCAGTGTAAACGCCCACTGCTGTGATTGGCTGCTGTGAAACTTCAGTGTAAACGCCCACTGCTGTGATTGGCTGCTGTGAGGCTTCAGTGTAAACGCCCACTGCTGTGATTGGCTGCTGTGAGACTTCAGTGTAAACGCCCACTGCTGTGATTGGCTGCTGTGAGACTTCAGTGTAAACGCCCACTGCTGTGATTGGCTGCTGTGAGACTTCAGTGTAAACGCCCACTGCTGTGATTGGCTGCTGTGAGACTTCGGTGTAAACGCCCACTGCTGTGATTGGCTGCTGTGAGACTTCAGTGTAAATGCCCACTGCTGTGATTGGCTGCTGTGAGACTTCAGTGTAAACGCCCACTGCTGTGATTGGCTGCTGTGAGACTTCGGTGTAAACGCTCACTGCTGGGATTGGCTGCTGTGAGACTTCGGTGTAAACGCCCACTGCTGTAATTGGCTGCTGTGAGGCTTCAGTGTAAACGCCCACTGCTGTGATTGGCTGCTGTGAGACTTCGGTGTAAACGCCCACTGCTGTGATTGGCTGCTGTGAGACTTCAGTGTAAACGCCCACTGCTGGGATTGGCTGCTGTGAGACTTCAGTGTAAACGCCCACTGCTGGGATTGGCTGCTGTGAGACTTCAGTGTAAATGCCCACTGCTGTGATTGGCTGCTGTGAGACTTCGGTGTAAACGCCCACTGCTGTGATTGGCTGCTGTGAGGCTTCGGTGTAAACGCCCACTGCTGTGATTGGCTGCTGTGAGGCTTCAGTGTAAACGCCCACTGCTGTGATTGGCTGCTGTGAGGCTTCAGTGTAAACGCCCACTGCTGTGATTGGCTGCTGTGAGGCTAAAGTGTAAACGCCCACTGCTGTGATTGGCTGCTGTGAGACTTCAGTGTAAACGCCCACTGCTGTGATTGGCTGCTGTGAGACTTCAGTGTAAAGGCCCACTGCTGTGATTGGCTGCTGTGAGACTTCAGTGTAAACGCCCACTGCTGTGATTGGCTGCTGTGAGACTTCAGTGTTAACGCCCACTGCTGTGATTGGCTGACATCTTTGCATATTAAATAGTATTACATGTGTAACTCTCAAAAACTTTTTTAGCATGTTTTTACTATTACAGCTCTCAAGGTTCACTAATCGTGAAAAGTGTTGATTATAGCATTATATTTAGATCATATTTAGAAAGGTTGCAGTGATGAGCATTGACGATCACAGACATGTTGAGCATCATAACTAACAGTGCAAACACAATGAGTCCAGAACTCAGTCACTGATAAACTCGCACTGTTTGATTGACAGCTCCAGTGATTGTAAAGGAAGCGTTATTTGATCACTTTCTATATATAATTTAATCACAGTTTAAATAACAGATTATTTTCATGCTACTAAGAGAAACAATGTGAAGTTGATGGTTTAGTCACTGGTTTGATTTACTGACACAAAAAGAACATCTGACTGTACATGAATCATTACATATCAGAAATCACTGATCACAGATCAGACATCAGAATGAACACGGTTACTTGCATGTTGTGGCATCACTGTCGAGTCCATCCATATCGTGTTTTCAAAGCCTGCGACAAAATTGCGACTGATTTACTGAAGAATCCACAGTGAAATGTTCCGCATACAAATAAATAATGCTCAACTGAGACATTCACATTGATGAAAATAAATAAGCACATTCCTAGGATTAGGATCCTTTGGAAAGTAATGTTATTTTTATCCCAGTCATCCTGTATCGCTCTTCTCTCCTCGTCATCTCACTAACACGCCAGTGGGCGGGGCCAAAGTTGCAATGGTGAAGTAGGCGTTGATCTTCTTCTGCAGAGGCGGTCTTTCACCTCATATATAGGCACGTTCCACAACGATTAGTTAGTTGGGCTTGGCTACAATAAAAGCTGTTTTTGACAAGGGCGTTGTCACTTCTGAAACTTACAGGATATTCTTATAGTATGATGACCTCTTATATGTCAAAAGCTCAAGGAAAATGTGATTTCTCAGTTCATGACCCCTTTAAAAATGTTCTAAAATTTGCCTTTATAAAGGAATGACCATGGAAATCAATGCAAATATCACCCCTTCTTTTAATATCACCCCTTCTCTTCTTTAATTTCTGTCACTGCTTGTAGGTTTGGGCTTATTTTTCCATTCTTAATTTGAACAAGTACAGTCATTTTCTATTTTTAATTCAAATTTGCGTAACAATGTCAGCATTTTTTGTAGTCCAAAGAAATATTGAGCCAAAATGAGCTATTACTGTACAATTTGTGGTTAATTTGTCACACTTGAAATGGAAATTGAGTGCATTGCATTATGGGATAGTGTTGTATATTGCACATTTTGGCCAATGTAGTAGCATATCTGGATATTCTGCATGCTGTGCACAATACTTACTACTTGCCAAAGAAACAGAGTAGTGTGTTAGTATGCTATTCCAAACAAAGCCAGGATGGGTACTGGGGCGTGACATCTAATGGCTAAAGTCACTTAGGAGCTGCTGCAGATCTTAGCCTTTTCATCACACACAACACACACACACACACACACACACACACACACACACACCATCGCACAAAATCGAATTGCCTGGGTTAATTATTCATCCATGCCTCCACAGCTCTCAGCTCAGTTTAAGATGACAAGTGTCATAAAATAGTGTGTCAGAGTTTTTTCCACATGTGTATGTGTCAGGGTTTGTTTAAGTAGGATAGCGTGTGGGTGAACGCGTGTTGGCGTGTGTGTGCGAGCACGTACAATATACGCAACATGGCCAAATCTGTAAGCAGCAGCGTGTTGATTCACAATGGGCTTGCACTGCATTTGTGTGAGTGTATTTGTAAAAGAATCGAACATTAGCTCATGTTTCGGGACACTTGATATGGTTGTGAGTCATATTCTGTGTGTGTGTGTGTTTACATGTGTGATGGTAAAGCTTTCTTATGTTTTCAGATGTGAGAGACAGGCTGTTAGCATGTTGTGCATGTGTTTAATGTGTGTGTATGTGTGTGAATGTAACACTCTTATAATGTCTCTGATGTCAGCAGATAAAGTAGAGAGGTCATATTTGATCTCCTCTCAAGGACACCAGTCTCTCTCTCTCGCTCTCTCTCTCTCTCTCTCTCTCTCTCTCTCTCTCTCTCTCTCTCTCTCTCTCTCTCTCTCTCTCTCTCTCTCTCTCTCTCTCTCTCTCTCTCTCTCTCTCTCTCTCTCTCTCTCTCTCTCTCTCTCTCTCTCTCTCTCTCTCTCTCTCTCTCTCTCTCTCTCTCTCTCTCTCTCTCTCAAAATTAGAGATTTGTGCTGCCAGTTGTGGCCCTGTATGTGTCCAGGTTGAGCCATCCCTAATCTTCCACAAATTCATTTTTTATCATTTGATGTCCACACACACACACACACACACACACACACACACACACACACACACACACACACACACACACACACACACACACACACACACACACACACACACACACACACGCAGCACACACACACACTCAGCACATACACGCACACACACACACGCAGCACGCAAACACACACACACACACACACACACACACACACACAAACACACATTCCCCCTAAACCCCATCACAGGAAACATTCTGCATTTTTACATTTTTAATAAAACATTGTTTAGTATGCTTTTAAAGCTATGAAATGTCCTCATATTTCATGTTTACATCGTAATACCAGTGTAATACCTGTGTCATTATACAAATTTGTGTCCTCATAAATCACAAAAATATACACACACACACGGCACGCGTACACACACGCACACAGGTTCGCTATCCTTGAGGGGACTCTCCATATAGGCGTAATGGTTTTTATACTTTACAAACTGTATATTCTCTCCCTTTACACTAACCCTACCCCTAAACCTACCCATCACACTAAACGTTTGGCATTTTTGAATAAAAAAACACAGTTTAGTAGGTTTTTAAGCAATTTGGATTACAAGGACAAGTGTCGTGTAATTGTAATACATGTCATTATACACATTTTGTGTCCTTATAAACCATATATATAAATAGTTTGTGGACACTCAATAAAGACATTATTGTTTTATACTGAGCTATTTTCTATCCCCTAATCTCACCCCAAACATAACCCTCACAGAAAACTATAGGCATTTTATTCATTTTAATTTTAATTTTAGATATTTTTTTGCACCCACACACTTTGAACAGAAACCACAGGAGTATCATTGCTCTAAGCTCTAATTCTGCACTCAAAATCTCCTGGGTCGTTTCTACTTACAAGTTTGGAAGTCGTAATTACACCATGATGTGAGTTCAATTGATTTTGGTTAGAAATAATGGACTTGGTGGGCAATTTCATATTTCCTTCATTTAACTTACTGGCAAACAAGCTTCTTTTAGCGCTGCCACAACTAAATGAAGCAAAGGGTGTGCATTAGATGTGTAACTGTTGCTTTATCTACCCCAGAGAATGATGGGAAATGTAGTTTTTAGACCTGTCACCCAAGCTTTATTACTATTCCTCATTAAAATGACAGTATGAAGTGTGTATGTGCAGTATGACAGTGCAATTTATTTCGACACAAACTTTCTTGGTCAACTATCTTTACCAAGTTTTGCTGGTGAACAGCATGAACCAGCATAGCCAGCGAGATTCATGCTAAACTGTCAAGTGTGGGTGACACACTTCCAAGTAGGGTACGTACCTATTAAGCTCACTAAAATCTACACTGAGACATTTTAGTGCACAGGGTATTGGTTTGAGTACAAAAGTTAAAATGTTAAAATAAAATATATTAATCTCTCACAAAATAATAATTTATTTTATTTTAAAAGATATACATCATTAAATGCAAAAAAGTCTGGCTGTGCCTAATGGGGACATGTTTGTACCCTTTACACCCCTGTTGCCATTAAGCTCACAACATGTTTTTTTGGGAAAATTCTTGTTTATTTTAAACAACATTTTTAAAGAATTATTTTCTATAGATTAACTTGAAGTGACAACCACTTAATATTTAAAGTCTGCTTATGAAGTATTTCCATAGACGTTTAATGTGGAGGAGCACACTGAGCTTTATTGGAACAGCAAACCCTTTTTTAAATGAATAAATATTATTAAACTAAATTTAAAAGGACAATTTTTCTAAATAAATAATCTAGGTCATGTATTCAGTTCATACATATTTTAATATGAACAGCTATTATTGAAAATATCTATGAAATTATACTTTTTCTTACACACTGAAGCTGTGATTTTCAGTCTTTAAAAAATACAGCAGTGTGTTTTACGAATGTCCCCTGAGAACAGGGAACGAGACGCTGCGTCAGCTCGACGCTACGGGGAACGCCTCCAGTGTGACAGGTGCCTGAAATCACAATCAAAAAACGTCAATCCTATTGACCGGTGACAGCCTATGATGTCATCAAGGTGCGACCAGGAAGTATATAAGGGCGCCTTGCCAACATGACAGCATCTAATCGTCTGAAGGGACTGTTTGGCAGGCAAGCCCTGAGGCATGGCAAAGTGACGCAGCGTCTCGTTCCCTGTTCTCAGGGAACAATGGTTAAATTCGTAACCTGAGACGTTCCCTTTCGAAAGGGAACTCGCGCTGCGTCAGCTCGACGCTACGGGGAACGATATACCCACGCCGCCATGCCGAAGGGAGTGCATGTCCACTGGCAGTGACAACTGTCAAGACAAGCAAATTCAACTGAAATGCCTGAACCACTCCCCCTCTGGTCACATTAGGCTGTCAGTGACAGCGCTCCCTACGGTCAAAGCCCAAGCTATTGCCTGAGAAGGAACCTTCGCACACCATGAGGTCCTACCCTGGCCGCTCGAAGGCCTGGAACCAGCCCATTCGACAGAAGGGGTTCCTTTAAGGGAACGTGGCAAGGGAACCCGTGCCAGTCACTATTCGGGAGGTTCTCACCGAATGCCACCAGGGAGGTCTGACCTAGTGACCACATAATGGACACGCCAGTACAGCCAACCCTGTCTGTAAAGTACAGAGCCTCTGGTACTCGTCTCCGAAGAGACATCCCGCTAGGGTACTGCAGAAAAAGGCAGTGTCCTCCACCAGCCGGACCTCAGAGACGGGTTATCCTGGAGAGTAGCGCTCAGCGAAGTGCTTTCTAACCCTTGCTAGCGAGGGGAGTTTAGCCGCTCGATCCTCAGATCTACCAAGCACTTACTTTAAAATTTGCTTAGGAGGCCAAAGGCCTTACAGGCTGATCGTTTCAGGGAGGCCCCGAGGGGCCTACAACCAATGGATCAGCGCCAGGCGGCCGTAAGCTCACAGCAGACTCTCATTTGAGAGGAGCTCATAAGCCTGCCCGGTAGGTAACCATGCTGAGGCAGTCTATGAAAGTCCCTTCCTGTAGGGACCACATAGTAGCAGCGTCGTCTCGTCATGCTAGGGTATGAACACCGCCCTCAAGTCTCGCGAATGGCTAGAGACCGGCGCCTGATAGCAGGTGACCACTAGCTGTCAGCGTAAAGCCAGTTGTGCGTTCCCGCCCAGGGAACTCGTTCCCCAGGGAGGCCGAGAGGGGCCTCCACCTGGTAACCTGTGCCGACTGCTCGCGTGTCCAACAGCGGAGCTCGTCCTCAGGAAGGCCAGACGGGCCTGATACCTGATCGCAGTCGTGCTAGCCCTCGAGGTAGCTGGGAAGAACAGGGACTCGCTCTATCGGGGAGGCCTAGCGAGGCCTACCACCCACCAGAGGTCGGGCATTCCTCCATCACAGCCTTCCGCTCAGTGACTGGACTCATACAGAAACCGCGAAACAGGAGCGTGCCCTCAGAGGAGGCCACGTGAGGCCTACTACTCCACAGCGAATCCCACAGGGAAGCCCCGTGCAGCTTGCCACCTGATAGCACCCCATGCCACGATCCGTTACCGAAACTGGGGACCGGGGAACGACCTCAGGGAGGCGCAGTGCCTCCACCTGATAGCAGAACGTGCCGCCCATAGTGCTTCACTTCGCTCACCGCCTCAGCGACTGGGAATCGGGAACTCGCCCTCAGGGAGGCCGAGTGAGGCCTACTACCTACTAGCACTCATGCTAGCCATCCAGTGACTGGAGCCCAGGGACGCCCTACAGAGGAGGTCACGCGAGCCTGCTTACCCCACAGCAGGCCCTTAGGGAGGCCCGGTAGCGCCTACCACCTACTAGCAGCTCATGCCAGCCGTCGAGGGGCTAATGCCCAGTAACACCCCCTCGGGGGAGACCAGACAGCGCCTGCTAACCATAGCAGGCTCTCAGGGAGGCCAAACGGGGCCCACCACCTGAGCCACGGTAACCCAAGAACCGGGAGCCTACCCCTCAGGGAGGCCTGGCAGGGCCTACCCCCAAATAGGAGGTGTGCAGATTCCATGGACCCTGCCGTGGTTTTAAGAAGGCTGGCTGCTGCGCCCGGGCTGACGGCAGCTGTCTGCTGCTGACGAAGGCCTGGAAATCCAGTTAACACCTGGGGACTCATCCCCAAGGAGGCCAAGAAGGGCCTACTAGTTGACGAGGTTACTGCTGATGTCGACGCCGGTGGAGAAGATCCTCCGGGGCACACTTCCTGTCCTGAAGTCTTGCTGCCCAGACCGCCCAAGCTGGCTACTCACAACCAGCTGGCTCTTACGCCCGCACCTGGGGCTGGCTCCATCCCAGAGGCTAGAAGGCCTCCATGACGGCGCAGTCTCACGGGCAGTGCCTACAGACATGGACCTAATCACATTGCCAACAGCAGTGTACTCAGCAGAAAATGCTTAACAAGACCTTCTAAAGCAAAGAGAGTACAACTTACGTCACCTGCTTCGGGGCGGCTGTCTTTCATGCAGCGGCCTGCCGTAAATGCGAGGGCGTCAGCCATTGGCAATGCTCGGGCCTCAGGGGAGCATCCGACCAAAACCGCAAACAGAAGGTTGTCCGATGTTCAGCTCAACCCGAGCCCTAAAGAAGGTGGAGCAGAGACATAGAGCAAGGGTGAAATATCACATGAATATGCAACCCACCGGCCGTACCATCCTCCAGGACGAGGCCGGGGGCCGCCAGAAGGTGGCGGCCACACAAGCTCTGAAAGGCGGAAACAGCAAATAAAGTCTAGCGCAACTGGCGAAAGACGCTTAATCCCGCCCCACGACCACTGGCAAAGTCGCTGTCTCCTGCAACACCTAGTTACCTTATTAGTAACCTGCATTACTAATAACCCCAGAACGCAGAGAAGGGGGCGGGCCTTGGCCGGACGACTCTGTAAAAAGAGGAGGCTGAATCAAGGATGCATAAACAAAGCCCTGTTCTTGTACCTAAAGACAGGCCAGGGACGAACAACCTTTCTTAGAAGGGAACGCCCCCATCCTTGACGTAGCCTAGGCCAACTGGTGCGAAGTTAAGTCTGCACTAGATCTACTCAGGGCTCGGGAAAGAAATATTATCACCCCTTAAATTGCACAGTGAGGCCCCGAAACCCCTTACCCAAAGCCCCGCAGAGCCGGGCGCAGATCTCACTAGAGCTCATGCATAAACGCATACCCTGTCTTCAGCTACTTCACACTTTACACTAGGAAAACACAGCTCGCCCCCGACACTACAAGCCCTCGGGCGAGAGCGCGAATTCAACTACCCACATTAGTGGGGAAGATAACACGGAGAGGCAGCAAATCTCTACTAGCAAAAGTGAGGCACTCACACACAACCATATAATGTTGCAAAGAAGATCGTTCTTAGCTTACTCACGGGGAGCTGCAGGCCCTGCGAAGTCCAGCGACGTTCCAAAATTCCCCAAATAACCTCTCAGGAGAGCGAAGGTACAGAAGTCCTGAAAAACATAGCTTTGAAAATGTTTCACCCTCATCGAGGGGGACTCACCACTCGCTTCTCGCGGCGCTTCAAACCAGCCATCGAGCTAGTATACGACCACCGTCCTGAGGGGGGCGCTTTCACCAAACAAACCAGGCGGGCCGTCAGAATCTTACATTTTCTGCTCAACATAGGCCCACCGGCCTGATGTAAAGCGCCCGGGGGAACACAAGAGGAAGGGAAAAAGGCAGCGCTCATCTGCGCGCTCTTTCCTAGAGGGCGGAGTCCACTGCCTGCGCTGGTTCTGGTTACCAGCCCGGCTTCCTTCCTCCTTTTGTTGCGGGTGTCCCACCTCCTCTGCGCACCAGTCCTCCACGGAGGGGGCGCTCGAGAGGCGACGCTGGTTCGCTGGTCCTGCCTCCAGCCCTCAGACCGTGACGGGCCAGGGACACCTGACTGCCTGGGCGCGGTCCCGGACCTCAGCGGAATGCATGTTCTAAATGCTGCCGAGCGCGCCTTCGCCTCTCCGAACTTTCCCACCGCTGCTTCGACGGAGGTGCCGAAAAGTTCAGATGGCGAAACCGGGGCATCAAGGAGAAAGGACTTCTCTTTCTCCCCGATGTCCACAAGGTTTAACCACAGATGCCTCTCCGTGGCCACCATCGCCGCCATCGAAACCGATGGAGAGCGCTATTTGTTTGGTGGCCCGGAGAGCAAAATCCGCGGTCCGGCGCAACTCGACTATCGCCTCAGGGGGTCCCTCCCCCTGATCGAGGTCCCTCAACAGGTCCGCCTGGTAAGCCTGCAACACCGCTGTGGTGTGCAAAACCGCCGCAGCGTGACCCGCTGACATGTACGCCCTGCCATTCAGCGAGACTGGCAGGGTGGGAGCCCTCAGTGTCGACGGCCGCCCAGAGGCGAGATAAGCATAACATCTCGTCCACGGACGGCACCGACACATACCCAGTCCGTCGACATCAGCGAAATTTAGCTCGCTGATGTCGATAGATGCGGGCTGAGTATGGTTTCTTCCATCCCCTCGAGATCTGCTGATGGAAATCTGGAAGGAATGGAAGACTCCCAGGAGTTGGGAGGTCATGGGCGGAGAAAAACCTATCGTCCAAACTGTTTGGACGCTCAGCCTTTCTCCTCACACGCCGCCAAGGCAGCTGCAGTCTACCTGCAGCGCGTTCCATCACCTCCAGCAACTCTCCGTACATGGGACAGGATGGTTAAGAGGCCTCAGCTTCAACTGACTCACCCATCCTCTGCTCGAGTGGAAGAGCAGCAGACGAGGAGGAGGAACATAAATCCTGCTCCTCCTCCGAAGTCCGCCTCTCGTGATCTGGATCGTCCTCGAGAACCACATCTGTCTCCAAGCGACGAGCCAGATCCATCTGGGAACCACATGATGTTTAGACGCCGCTCAGCCTCAGCTCGAGCGGGGCCGTTCCCAGATGCTGAAACCTCTCCCCTCGAGAAGAGGTCCAGCCGTGAGCGGAGCGTTCCCAGAGGAAAACGCTCGCAATTTGCACAGGAGGCTCCCTCGCGAACCTCTCGTGCATGCTCTTCTCCCAGACAGTAAACGCAAAGTGTGTGTGTATCCTCAGCGTAAGATACCTGGTACACGTTCAACACACCTGCAGAAGTGGCGTTGCACACTTCATCGTTATCCTTCTAGTAGACGCTTTACGTGAAGACAGGCAAAACAGTCCCTGAAGACAAAAAGATGCTGTCATGTTGGCAAGGCGCCCTTATATACTTCCTGGTCGCACCTTGATGACATCATAGGCTGTCACCGGTCAATAGGATTGACGTTTTTTGATTGTGATTTCAGGCACCTGTCACGCTGGAGGCGTTCCCCGTAGCATCGAGCTGACGCAGCGCGAGTTCCCTTTCGAAAGGGAACCACAGAACATCAATAAACTGTAAATTTATAATATTAATTTTGCAGTAAGAAGTTTTACTTACAGAAAATAAAGGCTTAAACATCTAAAAACTGCACATTTAAGGGCCTCCTCTTTTGGTGAAAGTTTTCAGACAGCTTTTTCAAAATGGCCGCCAGACAGTGTGAACACATGAATACCCATCAGTGTGCAATGGTCTGATTATCTTGAAATTACAGGAGGTATATAGTCACAAACACATCAATTGGTTAATAAATAACTGTTTTCTTTTTATAATCTGAGCTCAAAGATAGCAGTGTGCTTAATGGGTACTTGAGCTTACGTTTACCCCAATGGCTCAGAATAAAATGCTGCCTTCAAGTCTTCCTGTGATGTTCTTATATGTTTAGAAGTTGTTATAATAGTCTTATATAAGTTCAAGTTATTTGGATTGGGGAAAATAATGGACACTACAGACAGATGAAGAGTATAATGATGATGCTTTATCTATGTAGTAAACATATGTATTTTATCATTATCATGCTGCTCCAGAGGATGACAGGAAGTCTGGCAATGAATGAGATATTTCACATTGTGATTAAAAAAGAATAATTAAAAAAGAATATTTTTTGTGTGGTCCCATGTACATTACGATGTTATGACCACAAATGCTTTTACCATAGTGTACTGTAAAAAATTACTTAATTTTTCTTTTGCAAGTTTTTGCATGCATATTTTTTTAGTAAATTTCACACATAGAATTAAGTCAAATTTACTTACAGTAAAAATGTTTTACATATTTCAATGAATAGTTTAATTCCATCAAATTGAATCATACATATTATGAATTAAGAATATTAAATGAGTAAAAAAAAAATAGAGCTTCATAAAACATTTTGGATAAATATTAACGGAACATGGGTATGGACCATTTAGTTTATGATTCGCATTCATAAATGTGAAAAAAATAGTATATACACATAAACAGGGATTCTCGGCAGTATTCACGCAAACATTATCTGTTATGTCTTAAAGGGATAGTTCACCCAAAAATGAAAATTTAGCCCATGATTTACTCACCCTCAAGTCATCCTAGGTGTATATGACATTCTTCTTTCAGACGAATACAATCAGAGTTAAATAAAAAATGTCCTGGCTCGTCCAAGCTTTATAATGGCAGTGAATATTTCTGTTTTGAAGTCCATAAAAGTGCATCTATCCATCATATAACTGCTCCACATGGCTCCGGGGGGTTAATGAAGGCCTTCTGAAGTGAAGCGAAGTGTTTGTGTAAGAACAATATCCATATTTAAAACTTTATAAACTGTAATCTCTAGCTTCCGCTAACTGTTGTGTGTGCGTTTACGAGAAACTGGCGTTCCAGTGTATGAAGTAGGACACAGGCCTTTGAAACAAGTTTGTTAAGAAAAATATCCATATTTAAAACTTTATAGACTAAAATAACTAGCTTCCGGCGGTCAGCGGTACGCATGTCGACTTGCGGCAAATGAGTAACCCTTGACCCTTAATGTATGTGTATTGATGAATGCAGAAGCATAGAGGATAGAGCAAAACAAAACACCGGTCATAAATTCGAGTCTAAAATGAGAATTTGTAAAGAGAAATGGCGGAGGATTTCGATATAAGAGAAGAGGGGCTTGAGTTTGTTGCCCAGCCCTATCCGCAAGAGGCGTCAAAGCTTGAGATGCTCCTGTACATCACGTGTATAGCGCAAGTTGACTTGTGTACCGCTGACCGCCGGAAGCTAGTTATTTTAGTCTATAAAGTTTTAAATAGGGATATTTTTCCTCACACAAACATGCCACTTCGCTTCAGAAAGCCTTTATTAACCCCCCGGAGCCGTGTGGAGCAGTTATATGATGGATAGATGCACTTTTATGACCTTCAAAAATGACCCATCAAATCACTGCCATTATAAAGCTTGGAAGAGCCAGGACATTTTTAATATAACTCTGAATTTATTCGTCTGTAAGAAGAATGTCATATACACCTAGGATGACTTGAGGTTGAGTAAATCATGGGCTAGTTTTCATTTTTGGGTGAACTATCCCTTTAACATTGCATAACCAGATCCATATGTGTGGCTTTTCACACAGTAAACTTGTTCAGTATCACCTACAGCACTGCACTTGCAAGCTAAAATGATTTTTTTTTAGCGCCATTTACTGGATATTTAATTTCCGAACTGCTGTGATATGTAAAAAAATGCAGTATAACGTTCATCTGTTCATCGGTTTCTCATTGGATTTTATTTTGATAGTGTTGCGAAACATGCAGGCAGTAATGTAATGTCGTTGTGCAGAAATGTCACTAGCTAAATATTTATATTTTTTCTTCCACAAGATGCGTACAATGTGAAATACTCAGCCATGGCTCCCAATTATGACTTAATTATGGTTGATACCAATTAGCACCAGTCAAGTTTTTATTAATGCACAGGCTCCCAGCTCGGAAAGCGAGATGTTCATGTGTGCTCATTAATATTTAGCTTAGTTATGCTAAGCTAAAATACGGGGCACATCCAGTGACCTGTGCTTGTGCACATATACTGTATGTTGTGCAAGTACCGTTCCCACTCATCTAACTCTCTTTCATTTATTTCACTCAGTTCTCATCTGCCCATCGTTTCTTTCTTCTCAGTGAGTCTCCTACACGCATACATCAACCTTCAGTGCACACATCCACTGCAGGGGTGCATCCTCCATATTCAAACACCACACACACGCACACTTTAGACGCATGATCAGTCTCTCTCACGTCCTCTGCTGCAGAATTGATCACACATAAAAAGCTCATTAAAGGAGTCGCTCACTCAGACATTAAAATGTTGTCATCATTTACGCACCCTCATGTGGTTGCAAATCCAAATTAAAAAAGGAACAACGTAGAAGAATGCGTTAGTCCTGCCATTTCATCAGATGGCTGTTGAGATCCAAAATGAGAAGCGATGAGCATGTGATTACGAAGTGTGCGGAAAAGCCGCCAATCATTTTGGTGTCAATAATGGCAAGGTTATGGGTTCAATTCGGAAGGAATGGACTGATAAAATGTGAAAAAATCTATCTATCCATCCATCGTTAAAAGGTTGCGATCTCAATTCAAACACTCAATCTCATTCCTAAATGACAACGTTTCTCCAGTGTCTATTAAACCTTTGACAAGTGCGATCACAGCGAACATTCAGATCTGCGTTCTGAACCAGAGAGAGCCGTTGTCATGTATAGGTATGACAACCGATTTTCAACCAGACAGTATTATAGTAATACAATAATTGAAATGATCACAGAAGTACTGGGATAAAAGTTCAGATTTGATGTCTGTGGTATAGCGATCAAAATAAGTTATACTACAAGGCTGTTGAATGCTTGAATCTGATTGGTTGATGAACGTTCTAATGTGTGCAATTATTTTCAGGGAAACGCACAAGTAGTTTCGGGCAGGTTTTGACCACATTACAGTTCCATATCACTCCGCCAAATGATTTCAGTTATTTCAAAGGTCCTTACAGCCGACAACAGCAAAATAACCAACAAATAAATATAGTAAACAATAGGATAAAGAAACAGAACAGTGAACGAAATTATAGTTCTATTTCTAGTTGGGAAATAATAATTTTGGTACTATTTGCAAATAATATTTGCATTAATTTGCGTCAAATATATCGATAGTCTCGCGATTCTTCCCGTTAGTGAATAAATACATAGATCCGCTGTTAACATTTGAATTCCTTATGTGGCGTTCACACCGGACGCGATTCGCACGAATAATTTGCGCTTATCGCGCAAAGGTGGACGCTTGAACATTTTGAGTTTACTCGCTTCATTCGTGAATTTCGCTTCTGCCCTATATGAGCCTATATGAGCCAGCTCGTCTCGGTCACTTGACGTCTTTTTTGTAAAAAATTGTACTATTAATGTGACAAAACGTAGTTTAAAGACTTTTTCAGGCGATAATATAGTTGTTTAAAGCTCAAATCTGTGGTTAATTTATAAAAAGAGTGCCTATTTGAGCATTTTATCTGGCGTTTTCGGAGTTATGAGATCCAGGCGATCAGTGACATTCCGCGCTCGTATACCCGGCTAGACCCGCCTTTCCTCGGCTAGTCCTTCTCATATTTGCCGCTGGCTCTGGCTCTGGCTCTTTTTTTCTGCTCCAGTCTCGTTGTGAAATGGCTGACATAGATTTTGTTGAGAGGGTAACTCACTTTCCTCCAAGCAAGATCCTTTTTATTCCTGTTCCTGTAGTGATAGGATGATGTATCATACAGCTCTGGGTATCCACATTCGGCCACGATTATCTTGTCCTCCATTGTTGTTGGGATTTCTGTCTCCGTTTGTAAATGCGTCACTACTAGAGCAAGCTCGTGATTGGTTAACGCGGCGCGAAATATCCGCCAAAGGTCAGATTTTTCAACTTGAGCGATGAATCGCGCAAATCGCGCGTTTAAAACGCTCAATTCGCGTCATTCGCGCCGCCTCATTCGCGCGAATCGTGCCGCAGAATGCCATTTCGCGTCTCTGCATTGACTTAACATGTAAATCACTCGCGCAAATCGCGTCCGGTGTGAACGCACCATAAGTGGTCTGTTGGTAGAGTTTTTGTAAACCGTGTCGAAGGTTACAGGTTCTAATCCGCCCTCATATCGTTTTTTTCTTCTTCATTAAAATCAAAGATGTTCAATGATTGTATATTAAGAGCATGAACACGTTTGTGTGCATTTTGATTTGTGATTTCACCGGAAAGAATAGTCCCCGACTCCCCACGACGGCATTAAGCGATAGATTGTCTGTGTGAAGCACAGACTGCAAAAAAATAGGTGTGACTGTGAACGAGCCAAAAGAGAACGTAAACCCCGCCTACTTTGATTTGATTGGCCATTTCAGTCATTTTGACATTGATGAGCACGTTAGACCTGAGGTAGACCAGACTAAGAAATTTAACTTTTAAGCCTTTTTGTCATCCTAAGATACAGAGCAGAGCACTGTGTAATGAAGTTCAGCAGAGCAATGCAATCATTTCTAATATTTGGGGGGGACTTGTCCCCCTCACTGTCTATGGTGGTAATGGCCCTGACGGAAAGCACATACTCTCTTTGTCCCGCTCTCTCTCCCACACAAACACACACACATATAGTACGGACACACACTTGCACAGAAAAGTGTTGTCAGCGCTGCTCTGACAATTTTATCAGTAAAATAGTTTAGCAACTTAAAAGCTACATGACATTTCTCACTAGCGAGGTAAAAACGGTGCTTACAGTTTCGTATTAGTAGACGTTCCCAAACTCCGTTGAGAGATGCACAGACTGAGGTCATTCACATACGATCTCTCTCTCGATCAGACAGAACGTGTTTTTCAGGTTGGAAAACGCGAGGCGCACCACACTGCCTTTTTTTGTTGACGTTTTTTAATTTAGAAAATAGCAGTGCACTGCGTTTATTTATGTTTCTAGGTAACCCCCGAATCAGCTGTGCTGTCAGTCTAATCAAGATAACCGCCACCACAACGGAAGGTCCGCCTCTCCATTCATTCGATTGGACAATGGGAAAAAAACGCAATGATGTCGAGCGCTTTTCTGCTCGGAGTTCATTTCCTTTCAATTTCATGCGCTCTGAGCGCTCCTGGAAAAACGCGAGGTGCAGCAGGCGTTTAAAACGCACACAAACAGCACGCATAAGACTCACTGCCAACAGAAAACTATTTAAAAAAGGCGCCTCACTGCAAAAATGCGTTCTGTCTGATCGGGGCCTTAGTCTGCTATCAGTGGCTCAAGCCCCCGTTATACTAGCTCTGAAATGACGTTTTGGGATTAGCAATGGAGGCTTGGGTTTAGATGCGCAAGAAATTAGTCCTGCACACAAGAGCGTTTTAAAGACAAAACCTAAGGTTTGGTGAGGTGTAGCCAGAGTCGTCGCAATAGGGCAGGCAAGGCAGGCACTTGCCTGGGGCCTCGAATTTTGAGGGGCCCCCGATCATTTAAACAATCAGAAATGGTAATATAAACATGCAGCGACATCTCTGCATCCCCCTTAGTGGAGCCCCCTCTCTAGTTACACTGGCAATGCTTTCGCCACCTCGCCTCGACCGCCTTCTTCAAACTGTAGAAAATGCATGATTTGATTTGTCATCAAGCATGAAGTGAACTTATCCGTTCGGCTTGGCCGCTCGCTCTAACAAATAGTTAAAAATAGGTAAAAAAAAGAAAGCAAACAGGACGCGCGCTTCCTTTCATCTGCAGCGCAGCTCATAAATGAACCGAAACTAAGCGTATATATCCCGAAAATATTCCTAAGCGTACCTTCTTGCCTCACATAGGCTATATATGAGAAATATATCTAGCCTGAAAGCTTGAAATGTCTACTTTTAAATGAACAAATTCAAATCGAAAACAAATATTCTCTGGTTATGTAAGCCGTATGAAAAGTGCATTTCTCTCTAAAGGCGCTGTGGAGAGGCGGCATCGTCAACTTCATCTCTCCAGCCGACACTGACTCAGAAAATACTAGTTTAATAATGAACAAATAAAATGGCTCCTTGTTATTGTTTTTCTGACACATTTATAATCATTACTTTTGCCGGTGTTTTTTTCTCAAGCTTTAAGCGTGCGCGCCGCCTCCATGCACCCAGCTTATATATTTAAGCAGCCTAATCAAATTAGCCTAATATAAATGTGCACTATTTAATTAGTAGGCTAATAAGTATATCCAGCTCTTCTACATTAAATTAGTTTGAGTTAACATAGGCTAGTTGATAAACTAATAAAATAAAGTGATTCAAATGATAACCATATTTCTATATGTCGGAGAATTTCTTGTTCCTGTCAACACCACACAAAGCACCGTTTTTACGGTGACAATTGTTTATAAATATGAAGGTTGTACTGTATTTTGAAGATATTGTATTGTATCTTCTCTTATGAAGATGAAGATTGACATTTTGTTAATTAAACAAAAAGCACTTTATTTAGTTATTTTTTAAAAAATTTTAAATAAAAATTAAACAAATTTTTTTTTTGGTTTTGATATGTGTTTTGACTACTTTTTGTATGTTGTAAAATTAGATAACGAAGATAGGCTATATTAAAAAAAAAATTAAATAGGGCCTCATTGATTAATTTTGCCTGGGGCCCCCACTCAATGTTAGTTCGCCTCTGGGTGTAGCCATAGTATAAGTGGAATAATTGACGCCGGGCTGTTGAATTATTGAAAAATAATGCCCACCCGAGGTGGCAATGCAGTCACAACGCAAAGCGTAACTGCGGTTACCGCACCTCAAAACATTTTATTAGATGCACAAGAAATTAGTCCTGCACACAAGAGCGTTTTAAAGATCGTCATCCTTACGTAATTCACGTTTCAACAGTATCTTGATGTTTCAAATAAAGATTGTATCAATTACAGCGTTACACCAGTAGTTGGCGACAAGTCACTGTTAAAAATTTATTTGTCATTGAATCATTCATTCAAGAGATTTGTTCAAAAATGCTGAATCATCCAGTGATAAAACCTCATTGTCATTGTTACAACAATATATTGATATGTAGTTAATAGTTGACTTTTTATGCTTTAAAAAACTTTAAACAAGACTTTTTAAGTATAGCTGACTTTTTAAGTATAGCTAGTTGGCTCAGGGCGAAGTTTATGCGCAAAATGAAGTGGGAGAAAGGTCATGATTTGACAGGACACGTTCTCATCTCAACAGGCTTCTGTGTAAGTTCTGTCTAGGCAAGGTGAGACAGGACAGGGCTAACTTTTTAACAACGCAAGCTGCCACTGTCACACCAGGTGGCCCGTCTGGACTTTCCAGAAAGGAGGACTAGAACTGTATTACGGAGAGAAAGGCTTAGGTAGATTTGTGCGGTTGTCTTCTCAATTGACATTTATTAGTGGTGTTTTCTTCTCAAACAGTATTACAGTAACAGCATCATCAACAACAACTGACTGTAACACTTAAGAAGAAAGAGCGGTGGAGTTATCTGAAACACTTTTATATCACAATAGTTGACTGGAATAGAAAAACAAATCCCAATAATGGCATGACAGTCTGAGCAAATAGTGCAGAAAACACTGAAAAAAATCAAGGGAAAAGGTAAACACCAGACATTAGATATGCAGACGATATCTACACACTTCCTATGCCAGTGTATTGATGAAATTAAAGGAATACGCCGACTTTTTGGGACTTTAGCTTATTCACCGTATCCCCCAGAGTTAGATAAGTCCATACATACCATTCTCATCTCTGTGCGTGCCATAACTCTGTCTGACGCACCCACCGCTAACCTAGCTTAGCACAAAGACTGGAGGTAAATGGCTCCAGCTAGCCTACCGTTCAATAAGTGACAAAATAAATGGTGCTGCCGTACCATGAGTGCAGCGGCGCAATGATATTAAGAAAATAATAGTCCCCAGCACGCTCTCTGTGTAAGCAGGTTGTCACGTTGGTTATGTTGACGGAAGTTAGACTATTTTCAGGCGCTGTGTAATAGGGCTGTCAAAATGGCTGAAAAGCTAAATTCGAAATTCTTGCTTAAATATTTTAGAGGGGAAAAGTACTGTATTGTCTCATATGCCCACAAGATGGCGCAAGCGAGCGCAACAAGCAAATGCAAACCAAATCAAGCATCGCGTCTTTTATTGAAATTAAATGACATTCACTTTTTACAGTGCATTAAATTACATTAATCAAACAAATGTTATTAAATAAAATATAATTTCATTAATGAGCATGTAAGGAAAATTAGGTAACAAAAGTGCATAAAACTGCAAGTGCATCAGTAACCTGAGAAAACACGCTTCAACAGACAACGTAAGGTCAACACAAAATAGCAAACGGACATTCAGAAACAATCATTTCCACTCACTGAACATCTACATAGTGTTCGTCAAAAACACCAAACGGTTAACTTGACCTGCAGCGAGTGCTGAGCGTTTTTGGTGAGGTATGATCAAGTATGTTTTTGCCAGCTGCGCAATATGTGGATACATAACGTTATACCGCATGATTTTGCCACCAACTGAGAGGATTTTCGTCAGCAGGCAGCGTAATCATGCTCCAAAGCCCTGATTACCTTGTTCTGCACTGCTCTGTGTCTGACTGTATACGCTGTCGCCCACTTTCTCTCTGACTCCGAATCCTTGCTGTTTTTTCAAAAACACAGCCGCACCGCGCTGTACTGGATAAACAAACCGCATCAGTTCCGTCATCGTCATGTCTCGCGCGCCTCTACCAAAAATTTGAATGCACGGTTTTCGACAAATTTGACGAATATTCGAAATTCAAATTTTTATTTGACAGCCCTACTGTGTAATATCATTGCACCTCTGCACTCATGGTACGGCTCAACGTTCCTTGATTATTACGCAGGAATGAGAGTATAGTTCCTAGCCATATCGGTCTAGAAAATCACAACTTTTCATTTTCCGTCTGTCTTAGTACACAATGTTACTACTACACACATCACAACATGTAAATAGGCAAATGTTGGCGTTATTTTGTAACTTATTGAGCAGTATGCTAGCTGGAGCCGTTTACCTCCAGTCTTTGTGCTAAGCTAGGCTAGCGGTGGGTCAGACAGAGTTTATGGCACGTACAGAGATGAGAAAGGTATGTATGGACTTATCTAACTCTGGGGGATACGGTGAATAAGCCAAAGTCCCAAAAAGTCGGCATGTTCCTTTAAATGTCCACTGAAGTGCCTTGAAGCAGGCAGCATTATTCAATGTTTTGACGTACAATGACGTAACCAATGCAGATTCATTTTTACAGCCATCTCTGATCATATTTACCAGGGATGCCAATAATTCTGACCACAACTGTAGTTGCAAAGTATAGTTAGTAGAATGTCTAAAGTGGACCATTGAAATAAAGTGTAACCTAAACATCAAAAGTCAGAAAAGTCTGAATTCTTAAGCTGTGCGTCCACCAAAACATTTTTTACCAGTCGCAGAGAATTGATGAAAGAATGTTCAACTTTGGGTAAAACGCTGCACTCATCGCTGTCACTTTTTACCCAGCCGTCCATCACAGTTATAGGGTCGAGACAAATACCACACAATGATTTTACATATTTATATTTAGAAACAAAGTATTTGCGAAATCAGTTACTAGTAACAGTGCCGCGGATATTCTGTATCATAGCATATATATTGACTGAAGTTCCCACAGGAAGGCATTTTCAGAAGCCATTTTCTAAAACGGCCTTAGTGTTGTTTTAAAATCAGAGCAATAGCAATAATAAATTAATCTGCCAATCATCTCCCAATTATTGCAGTTATTTCGCCTGAAATATAAATGTAACGTTGTTTGTTCGTGTGGGAAGAAGGAGGCGGAAACTGGCGAACATTTAAAAGACTTTAATAAATGACCTGGTCCTTTCTCGCCCTTCACTGGAGTCGCTCGTCCTTATATGCCTCCGTGCTCCCTCATGAGAGGACTCGAGACCGGTGTGCCTCACAGGTGACGCTCATTCTCAATCACGCACACCGATCTCGCTCGCTCCTCCCATGTCTCTCGCTCGTCAACCTCGCCACATACCCCAAACACCCCTCGTAGGCCGGGGAGTACCCCGCGCCTACGCCCACTCCCCCCCGGGAGCCCAATCTCTGCGTCCGGGGATATGGGCGGGCGAGACGAGAGAACGGGAGACGGAGACCCCCAGAGCGACAAGAACAAGAGAGTGAAGAGAGGAAAGAAAAAAAAATTCTGCTCCAGTTCCCGGACACACTGCCGCTCGGTCCTCAGCCAGCCGAGAGGCTCTTCCTCGCGGTGCCATGCGATGGTACTGGACGCTCGGTGGGCGGCTCGATCCTCCTCTGCCCCCTGGCGGCCGGCGGTGGCTCCTCCTACTGAGGCTCCGGCTCACAGCGAGCGCCGGTGACTCCTCCGCTCCCACTCGGACGGCAGCCACCCCACCTCAACCCAGGGCCACGGCAGCAAGCTCTCCGTCCCACCGGATCTTCACTCGCTCCAGCACACAATAAACATCTAGAAAACTTTAACAGTACCAGTAGTCTGGCTCCTCCCTGGTGTTTCTCAAAAAAACATTAAACACAGGCCAGGATTATGACCAACTGAGCTCATAACATTTGTACTCAGGTCTTTACACTGACTTCCACATTTGGAAGTGATTTTAAAGTGCAGTTTGCCTGTTTATAAATCAATGAGTGCGTTTTCATGCACGTTCTTAAAGGCGGCATGAAATCAAATTTTACAATTCGTATTTTATATTTAATATTGTAGTGTTAACTATAACTGATTTATCTGTGCACTTCATTATTTTTTAAAAATTCATTTACCCTTATAATCTTTAATCAAATATGTTAACTTTCCCTCCCCCATCGAAACGACCTCTCTTCTCTCCTGGTCATGTGCTATGGTGAGAGGGCGGGGTTATCGCCCCATCTCGTTTCTGCACCGCCTCTCAGAAACCTTTCACTGATCGTAGCATGGTGGTTAAGTGCATTTTTCTCGGTGTACACAGTAGCCTACCTTCTTCAAGAAGGACTTGAGACAAAAAGAGAGAAATATATGAGAAATAAAAGCATTTTTTATGTAAAAATTACTCAATATAGACGGACGAACAGCTTGTAGTGACGGCTCGCACTTAGGAATGCAGCGTGTGTGAACGTGCTTACGGCGCGCCCCCCTTATATGGGAGAACTGAGAAAAAAGTTTGACAGAAATAAAGCCATAAAAGGCTTAAAATAAGTGAAATATGTTGCATAAACCAGCGAAAAGTGAGGAAATATGCTCAGTAACATATGTAGAAAAGAATTAGAGAGAAAATACATTTATTTAAGAGATAGATCGAGTTTTTCTCCACAACTGAGTGCAAACTTCAAATCTGCCTCCATTTTATTAGCAACGTCCAACTTCCAACGATCCAATCAATTCCCGAAGGACGAAATCAAGCCTCGCCCTACATTTTTTTCTAATTTCAGAAGCCGTTTCACTCGGATATACGTCACAATAAGGAGAAAAAGACGATCTCAACTTCCGTTTCATGCCGACTTTAAGCCGATTATGCTTAATAAGCCGACAACGAACATGGTCATGTAAACGCGGTAACCCGTTTTCTTTTATCCAGTCGGAACAGGGAGTTTTTTGCCTCTTACCCCGATTTCGCGCGGCATATAAACGCATTAACCTGCTTTCTGTCGGCTTAATGAATTGCGCATGTGTGTTAGGGGACAGAAACGCAAACTTTGAGCTGATTTAAACACATCTAGACAGAGCGAGCATTTTGCATGAAAGAAAGAAGGAAATATATCACAAACGCAGACTCTTTTAAGATGCAGAAATTTGTGACCCGTCACGGAAACCAGTGACACAAGTCGGCAGCACAACTTTCGAGCAAAATGAGAAAGAAGCTGTTTTTTTTCCCAAAATTTGTGATTTTCGCTTTTTTGCAGAATCTGTTAGTTGAGATCCTCTCCATGTTTGAGATAGCAGTATTGGTATATTTAAAAGCGTCCAAAGGGCTACTTCAACACTGTTGCTGCGGGCTGTTTTTCATGTCCGCGGGTTGAAGCGACCCCAATTATGTGATATTTTGCCCCGGGAATGCGAATTTTAGTAGGCAACCATGCCAAAAACCCCCAAATGCGATTTTTACCAGAGAAGCCCCCCTGAAACGCGATTGGGCTTGTTTTGGGCTAGTTTTGAGTAGCAATTGTGTGGGTTTTGTTGTGAAAACCTGGCAACCCTGGTGGCTGGCCGCGCACAGATCTCTGCTGGCAGTGCTAAAGCAATAATGAGCAGCTGATACGAAGTGCAAACCTCCCAGATGATAGAAAGTCTGAAGCAGTAAAGAAGCAACAAGATCATATTTCCCTTGTGCGGAAAGAGAGGGCTGTGTACAACTACATGACTGAAAATAAACATACATACAGGTCCTTGAAAGTGCTTGAATTTATTTTGTGCAAGAAGTTTTCTGGAAGAAATTCCATATTATTCTCTCCGGTCCGATAATGTGTTATTTCGCCAACACTTCGTGGACTATGCTTGATTTATGTTTGTTACTTGCATGTACGCGTTACGTTAAGTGTTTCCCGCGTGAGGTACTTTGTGTTGTACGTTGCCATGATGTTCACGCGCGCACAAAACTTATACGGTACCTCAGCATTTCACAGACACACCGTGAAAAATTGCAAAAATAGACTGCTTACATGAGCCTAAGCTCTTTTCAATAAAATCCATGCAAAAGTGAATATCAGATCATTTTAGAATACAGTATAGGATGAACCGAATATTCTTCAGTTTTATGCAAAACAGAAATATGACAAATAGAATATCAGACCTCTGTCATATGGCCAAAAATAAATGCAAAAAAAAGAAGCGGGACCTGGAAAGTCCTTGAAAGGTTCTTGAATTTGAAGTTAACCAAGCTGTGGGAACGCTGTACAAATAAATAAAATAAATAAAATTAGCATCAATATGTACTTTTTGTTTACATAAACATTAAAATAATAACATAAAAAATGATGGCCAGATTTTAAAGGAGTGTCTTGCAACATGTTATCTACAATACACAAGTTCAAATAGAGTTTTGACAAAAAAAGGTTGTATAAAACGATAAAACTCACATATTTCAGCCTCTAAATCATTTAAAAAAAAAAGATAAATTACTGACATTTACAATGCACATTATCATTTATTATTAATAGAATGCGGTCCTTATAGGCGGTATGGCTTATCTAAATGAGATATAAATTGTCACTCACAGCAGGTGAGAACAGGGGAGAACTGCACAATCTTTAGAGGCCGTTTTCTCACTTTTAAGCTGTTTTGAGTGCCTACCTTCAAATGGTCACAACTTCTCCAAATATTATCAGATTTCCATGTGTTACACATCGTTGGAAAGTTTGGAGACTACACTTTCAGAATCTGTGAATAACTCAAAATGCCCCAGAACCGACTTGTGTCCCTACTTTCCGTCACAAATGTGTTCTCATCTCTCGTGTGGTAGAAGTGGTTCAGTCAAAACGCTGCATCTGTAACTGCTTGAGAGAGTAATATATGAGCCCTAAGTTTCCCGCTGACACATTGTAAGCTTTATTTAACATCACAACTGACATAACATATGGAATACTCTGAGTCAGATATGGAAATTATTATTTCTGACGTCACTACAAGGAAGTAATCCGATTTATTAATAAAGTCGTGTAAACGCGGTATACTTGCGTTGTCAGTTTAAATGGGGAATACTGGTTATTTATCAGCTTACTGGTGTGCACGTAAGCGTGCTCACTGACCTAAGACCTAAATATATTGTTGACATACTACTGATTACCCAGCCGGCAATTTTGCGTTTAAAAGATGTCTAGCTGTCCAAACGCAGCCCTGACGTCTAGGCAAAATTTGGGCTTTCAGTGAAAATGACGTCTAGGGCCTAGTCCACACGTACACAGGTATTTTTATAACCTGAGTTTTTCCTCCTTCGTTTTAAAAACAATCGCGTCCACTAGGGGTGTGCATTGGCACTGCCCTCACAATTCGATTCGATTACGATTCACCAGGTAACAATTCGATTCGATTCAATTCGATTCTACGATACATTGCGATGCATCAAAAATTCTACAGCACACAACAAGGCAAATTTTTAATCAGTCATGAGGCAATACAAGTAGTCAGATATTGAACTACAGATTTTATTGGCTGCTATGTGTGTATTATCACTCTCCTGTATCTTTGACATAAATGTCATTAAATAAAATAAAATTGAATGGTACAGGGTATTGGATATGGCATTTTCAAACCTGAAAAAGAAAACATAAATCACTGCTTTCTGTGCTTTGAATGAGAAATGTTTCTCTTCTCTCTGCTTTAGAACCATTTGAAATTAAATAGAGCAATAATAACAGCCAACTTTTTCCAGCAGTGAACATAAGTGTTTTTTTACACACAGTAAAATAGTAGCTCTAAGACAGGGCACTTCATAGCCTGGTTAAAACCAGACCATTCTCAGTAGTAACTGAGTTATGGTCTGGCAAAGCTTCATAGACAAATCATTTCCAAAGGGGCGTCACCAACGGATGTCGCTCAAATGCCTCTGGGCGCAATTGGATAGACCTAAAACCAATCAGAGCGATGAAGGAAATGACGTATGCAGAGCGACGGAGAAACATCTGAGACTCTGGCCGTTTCTCAATATGCGCTCTTGTCTGTACTTGTGTTCTCAAATAGGAAATGTCCCCGGTTTCCATTTCAGAAATCTGGTCACCTAACCTAAACCACATATTAATGTTTAATATATTATTTTTAAAATGTAAACGAAAAGAGGCAGGGTGTTTAACGCATAATCAGCCAAAGTCCGCATATTTATGCGGGGGCCGCATTTTTTCAAATACGCCGCACTTTCACCGCATAAATTGCCTATTTCCGCGTGCAAAATATGCGGGGCTAGCATGATTTCATAATCCCCGCATTTTCGTTGCAAAAAAAGTCATATATATATTAGCAGAAAGTTGAAAAATGTTTGTTTACTTCACACAAGAGCCGCCATTTCCTCGAAAAGCTACAAACCCTGTGGTGAAACCATAGATATCGGTGAAACCATGATGAAGCACGCAAATTCCCATTTGCCAACAAAATAACAGCAAAAGACCGCGCAAAGCAGTTTCCCGGTGTGTTGTCGATTTCAAAACACAGCATCATGAAGCTTTGAAGCGTTATGAATCAATGAGTCGATTCAGCGGTTCGGATCGCCAAAGTCACGTATTTCAGCAGTTTGACACGCGATCCGAATCATGAATCGACTCACTGATTCATAGCATCATGATGCTGTGTTTTGAAATCGGTCATCACTATATAAGTCGTTATTTAGTCCTTATATCAAATGTCTGTTTTGTATAGCTACCTCTGTAAAACGGTATTTATGGTTTAACGGTTAAATTTATTCATTTTTCAAGTTGTAGCATATTCCTTTTGTAAAGCTACAGAACTTGACTCAATGTTTTGTAAATTTGGGCCATGTGTTTATTAAGGTCTTCAATAAAACAAGATGGGAACTTAAATATTCCCAGCACTTTCTGTGATGTAGTGCTTTTTTTCTCTTTTTCATTTAATAACGCTAAGTTTTTTGGGTTTGGGCCAAATACTGAGCTCGGAGCCCTCTCCTCGGACAGCACGCCAAATATGCATACCATTTATTCTATCTAACTTATTTGTAAGTGTGAACTCGTGAAGTAGCCTCTGGTGAGTGTGCATTCCAGTGATGTCACAGGTTCAAGGCTAATTTCATTGGTGTGTTTGCACACGCGCTTCACAGCCGGTCACACACAGTGTTCCCATAGCGCTAGAATCAGCGCAGCATAGGGAGAAGCTTTTGAAAGAGAACCAAAAAGCTTTCTTCAAAATGCCTTATTTTGTGTTCCACAGAAGAAAGAAATTCATACAGGTTTGGCTCAACATGAGGGTGAGCAAATGATGACAGGTTTTTAATTTTGGGTTGACTGTCCTTTTATTTTTATTCTTTTTTTAATGAAGTTCTACATTAAGCTTTGAATTGAATAAACGTGCCTTGTCTTAGTGTATTAAACTGTGGTTATGAGTGATACCTAATATCACGTGTCTTGATGAGGAGAGATGGGTTTGTACTTTTCTAAGCAACAGCACAGAGAATTTTATGACTCACTGATGACAAAATGTTGAAAAATAGCATCCACTTAACATGGAGGAGGGACCTGAGATGTAGGCTATCTAGGGACCACAATATCATTGAGGCTCTTTTGATTTGGTCCATTAAGCAATCACCTGGCAACCACCTCCACATGCTAAAATTTGCATAGCAACAGACTAAAAACTGCTCAGAATATCTTTGCGACTACATAGCAACGCCCTGACAACCACCCAGAAAAACCTAGCATCGGTGTTGGGAACTTTGCACTACTGGGATTTAAAAGAAAATCTAGCCATAATGTTCTAGTTCCAGTTATTTAGGTTGTTTACAACCATGATTTCCGTCTCCAGACTGTGGTGTCCATACCAGAATAGATTTCAAGCACTTCCCATGCAGCTTAAGATCTGACATTACTAAGTAGTGTATTGTAACCACACACACACACACACACACACACACACACACACACACACACACACACACACACACACACACACACACACACACACACACACACACACACACACACACACACACACACACACACACACACAGACACACACACACACGCACACTCACACACACTCATACACACACACACACACACACACACACACACACACACACACGCACACACACACACACACGCACACTCACACACTCACACACACACACACGCACACACGCACACTCACACACACTCATACACACACACACACACACGCACACACGCACACTCACACACACTCATACACACACACACACACGCACACGCACACTCACACACACTCATACACACACACACACACACGCACACACGCACACACACACACACACACACACGCACACTCACACACACACACACACACACTCACTCGCACACACACACACACACACACACTCACACTCACTCACTCACTCGCACACACACAAACACACACACACACACACACACACACACACACTAAATCTCTCTCTCACTCACACACTCATTCGCACACACACACACACACACACACACAGACACACACACACACACACATTCACTAAATCTCTCTCTCTCACACACGCACACACTCACACACACACACACACACGCACACTCACACACACACACTCACTCGCACACACACACACACACACACACACACTCACACTCACACTCACACTCACACTCACTCGCACACACACACACACACACACACACTAAATCTCTCTCTCACTCACACACACACACACACACACACTCACTAAATCTCTCTCTCTCACTCACTCACACACAAACACACACACACACACACACACTTACTCACACACTCACTAAATCTCTCTCTCACTCACACACACACACTTGCTCACACACACACACACACACACACACACACACATACACAAACACTCACATGCTCTCTCTTATACACAATCTTTCTCTAACACACTCACAAACACACACACACACACTCATACTCTTTCATACACAATCTCTCTCTCTCTCTCACACACACACACACACACACATACACAAACACTCACATACTCTCTTTTATACACAATCTTTCTCTAACACACTCACAAACACACACACACACACTCATACTCTCTCATACACAATCTCTCTCTCTCACACTCTCACACACACACACACACACACACACACACACACACACACACACACACACACACACACACACACACACACACACACACACACACACACACACACACACTCATACTTTCTCAAACACACTCAATCTTACACACACACACACACACACTCATACTCTCTCTTATACACACTCACTCTTACACACACACACTCATACTCTCTCTTATACACACTCTTACACACACACACACACACACACTCATACTCTCTCTTATACACTCACTCTTACACACACACACACACACACACACACACACACTCATACTCTCTCATACACAATCTCTCTCTCTCACACACACACACACACACACACACACACACACACACACACACACACACACACACACACACACTCATACTTTCTCATACACACTCAATCTTACACACACACACACACTCATACTCTCTCTTATACACTCACTCTTACACACACACACACACACACACACACTCTCTCTCTCTCTCTCTCTCTCTCTCTCTCCCTCCCTTTCTCTGTCACACACACACACACACACACACATTTTCCGAGTCCATAATTAAGAGATCAGTATCTTGTGCAGTGAGTTTCTGAGGATGCTGTTGTATTGCTGAGTCACGCACTGCCACTCAGTGGCCCGGTACGGAACTGTAGCATCAGCAAACCGCTTCCCACAATCACTAGCACCTGCAAACATAACACATTGTGTCTCCTAAGGGCTCATTATTGTCATTCTTTGGTAAGAGAGACCCCCCCCCCCCCAACCCCCCCCCCCCCCCCCCCCCAAAAAAACAGCTAATGGGAGGCCCAGAGGTTTGATATCAAAGGGAAGTGACGTGCAGCTAGTGCTCAGTCTGTACTAGCATTGTGCAACATCATAATACCTGCTGCAGTTCCATCTCATTGTGAGATGAAGGATCTTGTGTTGTGTTTAAGGGAACAGTGTGTGTGTGTGTGTGTGACTGATGATCTGAATACAACATGTGTCTTTTATAAATTTACACAATTATTGAAGTACTACAGCACACTCACAAATAATGAGAGAATTAACCTTTGATTTACGTGGTTTGTTTGTTTCTGACTTTTTATCTTCATGTTCCTCTTATGGGTGATGTGAGTTGCCTAGCAACCGAGCCCTCAGGTCCTGATTGTTGCCATGACAACATGGCAGGGTATCATGTAGAGAATAGAGAGAGGTGGAGAAGGAATGAGAACGAGAGAAATGAGCAAAAGAATGTATGAGTATATTCATATGATAATATTTATGTACGCCTGAGCAAGCATGGAGAAAGAACATGATGGAGATGTATTGAGATAAACCAAACAGGTAGAGAGAGGAGAATTCATCATCAAACAATGAGAGGCAGGAAATGACCTAATCGTAGATAACCAAAAATGTCTGTAAGTGGGCGTACTCATACGTAGATACTCGTAAGTATGACATATTCATAAGCCATGAGATTCAGGAAATAGCACATTTGAGCTTTTACTAAAGAGCCATGACAAATGAGAGATGAGAATGAGAAATCGTATTTGTTTCTCAGCTGTGAGTTTAAACGGAGGATGAATGGCGACTTTTGTTGAAGTCTAATGCTTTCTCGTACTGCTTTCAATCTGCTTTCTCAGATTTGCCAAGATATCAAAGTCTAGAATCAGAAGTCAGAAATCTCAATATGATCTCAACAATTTATCATCAAATTCTTCCAAGATCTGGGCTATGCTATTCACTTTCGTTTTAGAGCACTTTACTCTACTGTGTGTCAATAATTTAATTGATCTGTTTTCTTCTAAGAAGTTTTAGGAGCAACATCTAAAACAAGGTTATGCTCATGAAGTACATATTTTTGCTCTGTCTCTTGTCCTATCCTATCCTATCCCATTCAATCCCATCCCATCCCATCCCATCCTACTATATCCAGTATAGTATGTGTATTCTGTCATGTCTCTTATTCTGTCTCATCCTATCCTATCCTATCCTATCCCAATCAATCCTATCCTATCCCATTCCATCCCATCCCATCCCATCCCATCCCATCCCATCCCATCCCATCCCATCCTACTATATCCAGTATAGTATGTGTATTCTGTCATGTCTCTTATTCTGTCTCATCCCATCCTATCCTATCCTATCCCAATCAATCCTATCCTATCCCATTCCATCCCATCCTACTATATCCAGTATAGTATGTGTATTCTGTCATGTCTCTTATTCTGTCTCATCCTATCCTATCCTATCCTATCCCAATCAATCCTATCCTATCCCATTCCATCCCATCCCATCCTACTATATCCAGTATATTATGTGTATTCTGTCATGTCTCTTATTCTGTCTCATCCTATCCTATCCTATCCTATCCTATCCTATCCTATCCCAATCAATCCTATCCTATCCCATTCCATCCCATCCCATCCCATCCCATCCTACTATATCCAGTATATTATGTGTATTCTGTCATGTCTCTTATTCTGTCTCATCCTATCCTATCCTATACTATCCTATCTTATCCTATCCCATTCAATCCCATCCTATCCTATCCCATTCATTCCCATCCTATCCTATCCTATCCCATATCATATCCCATCCCATCCAATCCTACTATATATAATATAGTATGTGTCTCTGTCATGTCTCTTATTCTGTCTCATCCTATCCTATCCTATCCTATCCTATCCCATTCAATCCCATCCTATCCTATCCCATTCAATCCCATCCTATCCTATCCCATATCATATCCCATTCCATCCAATCCTACTATATATAATATAGTATGTGTACACTGTCATGTCTCTTATTCTGTCTCATCCTATCCTATCCTATCCTATCCCATTCAATCCCATCCTATCCTATCCCATATCATATCCCATCCCATCCAATCCTACTATATATAATATAGTATGTGTCTCTGTCATGTTTCTTATTCTGTCTCATCCTGTCCTATCCTATCCTATCCTATCCCATTCAATCCCATCCTATCCTATCCCATATCACCCCACCCCATCCCATCCCATCCTGTCATGTCAGGGATTCCTGTCCTGTTTCTTATCCGGTCCCTGTCCATCCAATCCCACCCTTTCCATTTATATCATGTCCTGTTCAGTATGGTATATATTGTATCCTGACTTGTCCTGTCCCTTATTTTGTCCATTCCTATTCTATCCTATCATAAATTATCCTTTGCCATCATGTCCTGTCCTGTCTCGTCCTATCCCATTCAAAACAAACGCATCCTATCCTATCCTATCCTATCCTATCCTATCCTATCCTATCCTATCCTATCCTATTTCAATCCCGATCAATTCTGTTTAGTCTCTTATCCCATCCCATCCCATCCTATTTTCTCCTATACTATACAATCCTATCCTGTCCTGTCTATATTTTCCTGTTCCATCCCATCCCTTTCTTGATGCATATTTTATAGTGCTGTATAGGGGGGAGTCTGTTGTCTCTTGAGTTTGGCTGAAGGCAGAATCATAGGCCACAGGGCTATATGCTTGGCACAGTGTTTGTTTGTTTTTGGTCGGATTTGATTGTTTACTTCTACTTGTTCCTTCTGTGAGCATTTAATACTGCTTATGTGCTTGACTTTGTTTGCAGAAGTGGTCATTAGTTATCACCCCCATCGACAAGCCACTCTGCATCATTAGACCAGCACAAATATACACACACATATGCAGAAAGAAGTCGGTTTTGTTTCCATCAACTGTCCAGAATGTACATAGTTCAAAAAGTACATCAATTGAAATGAGCTGCTTGTTTAAATATGAAAATAGCTTAAGTCTGTTTGCATGTATTCACGCTCATGTAAATCCTTCACATGTATATTTTGCTGTCTTCCAAATATCCACTTTCCACCTTTTATAGCAGCATCTCACAGTTTTCATGTAATATCAGTCTTATAAGCTGCCAGTAACAATATTAGCTATTTAAATATATAAGTTTTGTATGAAACAGAGGAGGAAACTATATATTCCTAAGAATGTATAACTGCATCTCTTTACAGAAGGACTGTTTAATTGGGCATGTTCGGACGAAAAGGTCAGCCATTGGTGTGTCACAATGTCTTCGACAGAGCTGTTAGTTCAGAGTTACTGATGTTCTATGATTTCTACATATTAAGCCGTTTCCAACAGTATTTTATGAATAGTCTTCGTTCAAATAAAAAGCATTTGCAATGTTTGCATTATATGTGCACTCGGTCACACTTTAGATCAGGGTCCAACTCTCACTATTAGCTAACTATTAAATATGACTTTTGCTTCAATAAAATTACTGCTTATTAATAGTTAGTAAGGCAGTTGTTAAGATTAGGTATTGGTTAGAATTAAGGGATGTGTATATATGTGCTTTATAAGTGCTAATAAACAGACAATATCTATGCATGCTAATAAGCATCTAGTTAATAGTGAGAATTGGACTTTAAACTAAAGAAATATTTTACACACAAGGAAATAAACAACAACATAGCACAATATACTGTACAGACACAGCGTTAACACGTCAACAGCATATTCCAGATCAGCATGTGTGAAATCTACCAGACAGTATGAAGACTGTGGAAAAATAAAATGTCTAATAATAATCATAATAATAATAATATGACTTTTGCCTCAATAAACTCCTAGTAATGATGATAATAAAGGACTATGAAACAAGCATTTAAATCTTTAGTTCCTGAACTTGCTTCAGTGTTCAACTTGTAACAGTGTTCTGTTATATTTATGGTTTGATTTTAACCTTAAATTTGATTAAATTTATTGTCCCAAAGACAACAATATTCAAACAAAGTAAAGGGATTATTTATACCATATGCTTAATCAATACATTTTTACAAAGTTGCTTAATGTGTATAATTTTGTAGCTTTTTACAAATTAATTTCACTATAAACAAAAGTTAATATCTATAATATGAAAGCAGAATTTTCTTAAGATAAAAGTTAGTCAATAGTCCCTTTCACACATACAGTCTTTGCTGGTAAATTACCGGTAACAGATCATGTGTGAACAGGACCTTTTCAAAAATACCGGTAAATTGGTTCCGGCAAGGGGAAGTTTTTAATAGTTTTTCTATTTAAATATGCGCTAGATCAGTGGTTCTCAAACTTTTTATACCAAGTACCACCTCAGAAAATATTTGGCTTTCCAAGTACCAGCATAATGACCAAGCTCTGCACAGTTCCAAAACGAGGCAGTTTATTCCTAATAGGAATATTTATTGTTGTCAGCCACTTTAACATTGTAAATACAAAGTTTGTACATTAACACTGCACTGTGCTTACATACAGGTAAATAAAATAATAAAATAATTATTAAATGAAAATGTGTTGTAAAGTTAAATTAAAACTGTACTGTACTTAAATGTAAAACAAAAATAACTTTACTAAAATAAAGATTAAATTAAAATGTATGTGTTTTAACGTTAATTTATTTAGTGATTCCTCTGAGTACCACTAGAGGCAGCCTGAGTACCACACTTTGAGAACTACTGGTCTAAATGATCGTCTTTGACCGTTGCGCAACATCTCGCAGCTGATGTACGTTTGTAAGAGCAAAAACACGTTCTGTTTGATCATTGGTTATGCCTATCAAAAAGATGTTGTCAAATTGACCAGATTAAGGCCACATCCACACGAAGACAGAGCTTTCCCTATCCAATCTTTTTTTCCCCCTCGTCTCAAGAAATATCTGCGCATACACGAAACGTATACTCAAAACGATGTAGTATACATGCCAGGCCAGAATGTGGCGCTGTAATTCTGCCACAGAAATACACTAAAAACGGTGAAGAAGAGTTGTGCAGCAACGGTAGGAAGTGAGGCAAAATCTCACGATAAAATAACGGTAAATAAATGTGCTACTTACCAGATTGTGTTTTATTAACGCCTACATCTACACCTACACTTACAATAATGCAAATACAGTAATTAAATGACGCAATATTGATGTGCGCGTGCTCAGTGGCCGTTCTAGTCTTTACGGTGCGGGACGTGGTCTGCATCACCGTTTCACAAAATATACGGATTGGCTGTACACACGAAAACGCAAGGGTGACAGAATTGACCTGTATTTTGGTGTTGATGTGTGAATGGTACAAGTCATTCATTCTAAAGTCATTCTGGTCATTTTACAGTAATTGACTCGTATTGCTGTGTGAAAGGGGCTAATGATTAATTTACTTTACGTAAAAAGACAACTTTGAAATACTCTAATGATCACTGTGATGTCCTTTTAAAATATGCATCATATTTCCTGTTGCGCAAACACACAAAAAACATCGGAAACCATCAACACAAAAAATGCATGACCTCACTAACTAACAGACTAAACGTCACAAAAATCCAATGATTTGATCTCATGCGGACTTTAAAGCTACACTGTGTGATATTTTCCCCCATCTAGCGGTGAAAGGGTATATGACCATCCAGTAAATATTAGTTTCTGTTCCTCCCAATTCCGATTTCGTTTTAACTCCTACGGTGGCTGATTTAGTCCAAGATTAACATGGCTTCCAGTTCGATCCAGCAATCCCCCTCTTCACATTCGCCATCGAGTTGTAACGCGTGTGTCCGGGTGAAAAATACGGATAGCTCACTCAACGCAACTGGAGTCGATGCAAACACGGAGGCGATTGACATCAAACAGCCCGCACTTTATTCCCCGCGGAACCCCCACAAGAGTCCGGCACAAACTCCACTTCCGTCCACAGCATTACCCAACAAAACAAAAATAAATGAATGTTAGCAACAGAAGACAGAAAATAATCCGCACACATGGGAGCTCGAGGCGCAGTGCACACACACACACAGAACGCTCTTAAAGGGGCCACACTATTTTCCTACTCGTTACAGAGTGTTAAAACGCGAAAGGCGAAGCTTGAATTTACGGGTATGTCCCTCTTTGGCTAATGTACTTTCAAGATGGAGGGGCAACATGGCGACCCCCATTCGAACCCCTTACCCGTATGTATTTTCAATGGCATATTATAAACTTACGAGAATACTTTATTACTTGAAAGAAGTAAATATACATTAATGAGCACATATATTTTTTAAAAGAACTAAGTGTTTTTAGCTAAGAATAAACTAAAAAAGTTACACAGTGTAGCTTTAAAGAACCTATTAACCAATATGCGATATCCAATAATACATTTAACTTTTAAAGTAACATTAATCATTTCAACTTTTTAAATCTCCAAGGAGACATTCATCCAACTCGTGAACGGGTTCTTTGTTGCCTCTGGCTTGGCGTGCTCAGTTGGGGACACTAAATTGTTCAAAATCTATTTTTCAACTAAATATCCAAATAAATCGAATTATTAAACTAAGTTAACCATATAAACTAAATTACTGATCTAAAGCTCACACTGTCACTGTATGATAATTGAAATGAACTGATGACCGTTTTCTCCAGAATGGCTATACGGCTGAATAAAATTATGATAAAATTATTTAAAAGCTGCTTTGAAACAATCTGCATTGTTAAAAGCGCTATATAAATAAGGTTGACTTGACTTGACTTTGTCGAACCTGTGCTCTGAAGAAGAGGTATAGCCTTATTTTTAAGCGTGTGTAAAGCATGTTCATGATGGGGAAATCTTCCAGAAAGCGTAGGTGAGATCGTCTCTCATATCCCTCCTCTCATCTCTCCCACCCTCTCTCCTTTTTCTCTCTGTCACAAACCTGTTCAGTGACTCAGAGGTGGAACAGTCTGCCTCTGCCAGGTTTCTTTGTGTTCCTAGACCTACACCAACTCTCTCTCTCTCTCTCTCTCTCTCTCTCTCTCTCTCTCTCTCTCTCTCTCTCTCTCTCTCTCTCTCTCTCTCTCTCTCTCTCTCTCTCTCTCTCTATCTCTCTCTCTCTCTCTTACCCACTTGTCCAGCCACTTATCTTTCCCTCACTTTTCATCCCTGTTTTCCCCTCATTGCGGGCATTTTGGTCGGTTGTTTGTGGCTGATGAGGGCTCGTGCTAAGCTTCCTCTGCTCTGCTCATGTGTGGTACGTACATTTTTCCTTCCAAACGTCTTGCTCTGTGTCTTTCTGGTGCAGGGCTGCTGTTGCGTGTTGTTTATATATTCACTGCGTGACTCTACAGTGTGTGTGTGTGTGTGTGTGTGTGTGTGTGTGTGTCTGACTAACTGCCACTTGATTTATGATGTGATGCTGCATGTATGAGAGCGCCTGTTGACACAGAAGGAGCATGGCTACATACACGTGTGTATGTGTGGATACATGTGTGCTTATATGAGACAAGTGGAGCACATGAAGCTAGGAAAATGAAAGCAGACACTAGTCTGAGTCTAGGATGAGCAGCCATAAAATGCATTTATGCACTGGACAGCATTGCATACATTATCGGTTTGTTTGTTCATGCAATTTGTTGCTCTTTGAATCTTTTGGCTCGCAGACATTTTGACCAAAATCTATTAAACAACATTTTGTTTATTTGTGTGTGTGTGTGTGTGTGTGTGTGTGCGTGTGCGTGCATGAATGTGCGTATGAGTGTTCCAGACAGCCTAAAAGTCTGCGTCTGTCTTTTTGCCTCTCTCATGTATGACCGGAAGTGAACTGGGTGTGTGTTTTTGTGTGAATGTGTGGCAAATGCTCAGCAAGATAACATACGCATGTAAATATAAACACTCTGATTTGGGAATGCTCTAATGTCAACATAGTTTGCTGAATAGACAGAAATCTGTGAGAAATCTGAAGAGCTATGGGGCAAACGCGTCAGTCTGGCATGTTGACTTGATATCCATCAAGCTGTAAAGCTCTCTACCCCCTGGTCATTCTTTTCCTGAAAAAAATTGCATCGCTAATGTGGGCATATAATATTCATTGGCCTCCTTATTACTGCACAATGCTGTAAAAACAGAGAGAGAGAGAGGGGGAGAGAGAAAGAGAGAGAGAAAGAGAGCGAATGTGCGTCGGCAATACAGAGGACAGGCAAAGAACTGAAGGTTAAAGGTCAGATCTAGCCTTAAATTGTACATTCAGCCTCCAGCTTGAGTAAAAGTATCTCATGTGCTGTGAATTTCCATGCTTGTTCACGCTGGTTTATGCAGGCGTAGCTAGTCCCGAATAGCCATTTCCGACTGGTTACTCATGGGAAGCACACAAGAGACACGATTTACAGTTAGCATGTCGCTAAGCTAACAATGCATGCAATAGCTACACAAGTGTGATTTGTTTGTTAAGCGCAAATCCTACCCTGCAGCTAATTTCATTGGTTAAGGTGAGGGTACAGGGTCGGGTTAGGGTTAGTGTTTGTTTTAGCATTGTCGGCAATGAAATCTTCATTGTTGGGGGTGGGGGGATCATGCAATAAAGAACAGTGCACATACAAATATTTGGTATTTTAGTTATGTTGAATTATCTTAGCAATACTACTCAGTATTAAATGAAATATAAGTATATCATAAGTGAATCATTCTCCATTTTACTTATCACAATGCCTCCTGGAATTACCTTCTTTTGGGGTGCAAATCTTTTTTTTTAATCCACTTATTGATTTATTTTTTTGGAGACAAGGGAAGGGCTGCACAATTAATCCAATTTTTAATCGTGATCATGACAATTATGGATGTCACAATTACGTAGGCTAATCATTCAAAGGTGCAATTCATAGTTTTCACGCGGCGTCACAGCATTATAGGAACGCCCACCTGGAGGGCAAAACAAGGCTTTCCTCCATTGCCCACTTTGTACAGGCAAGCAACACTCTAAAAAATGCTAGGTTAAAAATAACCCAAGTTGGGTTGAAAATGGACTAACCCAGCAATTGGGTTGTTTTAACCTAGCGGTTGGGTTAAATGTTTGCTTAAAACAACCCAATTGCTGGGTTAGTCCATTTTCAACCCAACTTGGGTTATTTTTAACCTAGCATTTTTTAGAGTGAAATGAACACAGAATATTAATGCAACACGAGGTTTCTCCCAATGAAAACCATTATAAAGAAAACCTGTTGCGTTCATATTCTTGGCTCATCTGCTCGCCTGTATATCCTCCTGGGACCCAAGAATAAACTTTTGTCAACTGTAGTGGACATTATATTTTAGTGAATTTCTCTGACATCATAGATGTCACATGTCACAGTCTGGATGTCCTGTAAAGAGCACATCCGGGGCTTTGCAGGGATACCAAATGTTTGGAGGTTTCACCAGGACAACAACTTCTTCTTGGTCTTTAAAAACGTCTGACATTAATGTTTAGCACTCTTATGGAAATATGATCATATTTTTTAATTATAATTTAAATCTGATTAATTTTCAAATTGTTTGTTATAAATCAACATCTCGCGAAAATGTTATGGGGTTTCTAATCAAAATATGACTTTCTGTTACAAAACAGGGCATTGATTTCATAAATGACCACTGTAGAGACGCCAGGAGTTAAATCATGTTTATCAGGCATTTTGGAGACATAACAAGTGAACAGGGAAAGAAATTACATATCAATATTCCTATGAAATATTAGATATTATTATGAAAATGTTGCCAATTTTTCCTCCCATTATTACACTTCTTTTTTCATTACATGTTGCACCAAGAACACATTAATATGCAAATTAGATGCAGTGAATAGATACATTGTATTGAATGGGAAAATCCAAGTCTTGCCATTTTACCCACATATTTAATAAAGTAAAATGGTATATCAATGCATTTCATTATATCTTTCATAACATAGTTCAGAATCATCTTTAAATAAAGTTTGTTTAAAAAAAACCCTGAAACCTAAAAATTGATTGGTGAATTAAAAATAAATCCCATTGTTTTTGCCAATTCATGCAATTTCATATCATTTAACTTTTTTAACAACCTGCTATCAACTACAGAGTACATATCATAACATATGAATAAAATATCATTTTTCAAAAATGTTTTTTTCCATTTGTTTCTTATGCTCTAAACAATGTAATGACATAAAAAACTAAATTCAAATAACTTTTTTTTCTGGGTCCCAGGAGGAATATAGTATGCATCATCAAAAAGGTGTATTGAAACTGAACTGAATTTGATCTTTTAATATCACTGTTTTAGTACATTAAGGCACTTTAAGGATGGGTTGCACTAATAATGATTCTTTAGCTTGGCGTCGGTTCATCCCGATCAGCCCTTTAATTCTAACGGTCTTTCTATTAATCTGTGTTTAAAATGAAGTGGTGCAACACAGCTCGATTTAAAATAAAACCCAGATCAACAAATCCTTGATAACGCTGTAAAAAAAAAAAAAAAATGGTAAAAAAAAATGGTAAATGACTGGCAGTACGGCTGCCAAACAAAAACCGTAAAATTTAAGTAAAATATCTTAATTCAAATAAAGTGCAAAAACAATAATTTTACAGAAATTTACATTAAAAGTTTTAGTGAAAAACACTGTTATTTTACAGATTTGTTTAAATTAAGATATTTTACTTTAATTTTATGGCATTTGTTTGGCAGCCGTAGCTGCCAGTCATTTGACCATTTTTTAAATGATTTTTTAGCAGTGTAAAACTGTTATTGTACAGATTTTTCCTAGATTATATGATTAAACACCTTCAATAAAGTGACAGTACTAAAAATTCTGCAGAAAAACAGTTATTTTACAGATTATTGCAATAAAAAAACATTCAATAAGTGTCAAGCATGCTTAAGATTGTAAATTTACAGTTTTATTTTGGAAGACAAAATACAGTCTGTACAACAATACAATACATAATACATTTAACATTTTACAGATAACAGTATAGCGTTAAACTTTACTTAATGTTATCTTTATTGGTGCAACTCACCTTATAACATTAAGCGTTTCAAAAACGTCCCGCTGTTTTCAGTGATTGAAATACTGCAGCAGGTGCTGTATACGGATCACAAGTACTCAAAACTTGCATCCTGTTCACATATTTTAGTTTTTAAGGTGCTGCAGTTCTGTGGCTGTTTTGCCCTCCAGTCACGTGACTGAATTTGAACTATATTCAGATATTATTATTACTCACCTTTCTTGTCTCGTCACATTCAATTACTAATTACTGAGTAAAATGATATAAGCTATTTTTAATTCAAAACAGCAAAATGTGACCAAAAAGTCAAGCTGTTTAGATATTAAAGACATTTCTATTGTAATTCTCACCGTGCAGTCTTGTCGCACTGGAATTCATGCTTGTCTTCTGTGAACATTAAATCTTTCCTTCTTCGATTTGATTGGCCATCTTAATAATTTTGACATTGATGAATGTTATTGCACCGCTGAGACAGACCGACCTAAACATTTTAAACTTTTTGTCATGCTAAAAACACTGAAAGTGGTATATCATCATATTAAATAAATCAAATATTTGGGGCAATGTGGACTCATATCTCATTATCAGGGGTTGTCTATTGTGGTTATGGCCTTGCATATGATGGAGTGTGTGTCTGTGATGCACTAAAAATGCTGGCTAGGTTTTTGGAACAGTTTGTTGGTTGGTTGTATACTGGTCTTTTTTTAGTGGGGTGTGAAGAAAGAGTTGTAGACCTGCAAACAGTATTGAGAGAATTGAGAGCTGAAAAAGAAGAGAGTTGCAAGTATTCATACATTATATTAGTTTAGATATTCATATGAACCTTGTCAAAAAATCCCAAATGATTCCAATAAGAAACCTGTACAAGATTCCATTTAGAATTTCTATCATATTTTGGAACCTTTCCTATAGGATTCCGTTAGGAATTGTCTTATAGGATATGTATGTCTTGTCCTATAACAGGGTTCCCCAAACTACGGCCCGCCAGGCCAAATACGGCCCGCCCCCACATTTGGACCGGCCCTCTGAACCAGAGTCCTGCACGGGCGGGTACCCGACGGGTGATCCGCGAATATTGCTGAAACGGGTGAAAAAAACATCCTAACTGTGTCGGATACGGGTGCGGGTCGGACAAGGGACAAACACGGGTCTAAACACGGGTTTAGACGAATATATATATATTAAAATATATGCATGTATATTGTAGATGTGTTCCTAAAAAAAGTTTTATTTGTGGCCGTGTGGCGCGCGCGTGTGCCCTCCTAGGAGATTCACAACCGCGAGCGATCTGCCTGCACTGCAGTCGTCGAGATGGATCCTGAGCAGTTGAAGAAAAGATAGCCGCAAATGTGGAACTTCATCGCTGAGGAAGCACGCAGATAACTGTGGTAACAAACCAAGCACACGCAGTTCTAGCGAACAGTATTTTTCAAAAGGGGACAGAACTGAAGGTGCCTCGTAGAGATGATAAGGACACATAACCATGTTTGACAGCTCTGAAGTTGTCCTTGTGTTAATGGTCGTGTAATAACTTCTGTATGCTGGCAATAAACATTATGTTATGTTATGCTAAACATTAGATTTTTAGTTTGATGAATAGATTTAAAATCATAATAAAATCTCCACAATAATACTGGTAGTCACTCCGGCCCATGTAATTTGACCGACCCGGCCCTCCATTAAAGAAAGGAAAAATGATGTGGCCCTTACAGAAAAAGGTTTGGGGACCCCTGTCCTATAACATTCTTATCTGATTCCTATAGGATTCTATGGGAATTGTCTTGTAAGACAATACATAAATATCCTGTAGGATAATTTCTACAGGATTTTAATGGGATCCAATTGGGTCTCTCTCTCTCTCTCTCTCTCTCTCTCTCTCTCTCTCTCTCTCTCTCTCTCTCTCTCTCTCTCTCTCACACACAC
The DNA here is from genome assembly GCA_023566225.1 of Romanogobio albipinnatus. NCBI lineage: Eukaryota > Metazoa > Chordata > Actinopteri > Cypriniformes > Gobionidae > Romanogobio > Romanogobio albipinnatus. The sequence continues at coordinate 65,575,342 of CM042242.1, read as the reverse complement.
ACACACACACACACACACACACACACACACTGTTACTCTATAAAACTTAAGTTACTCATTTATTGATCATTTATTTATTATAACAAAAAGTAATAATAAAAAATATCACAGGACAAAGTGAAATTCCATTAAATAAAAACACAATGTCCAATAAGATTCTAAGAATCCAGTAAGATCCAGTTGTTTCTCAGGGCGACATCTTGAAAATAACATTTACATGGTTACCTTTTGAGGGAAATATATGCTGCGCCAGTTGCTGACGCCATTGGGACGCATTAGTGCTGGGCGGTATGACCAAACATTTATATCACTGTATTTTTCTAAATTATATCGGTTTCGCGGTATATGACGCGGTATATTTTTTCCCCTATGCATGACCAGGTGTGGACAACATTTTCTACTGATTGAGAGAGGAAATGCTGCAGTAGATTGACTAGAATGCCCTATTTTACTGCCATGATGAGTAAATATTGTAGAAAAATAAGAGTTAATACAGGTTTGCAAAGCCCCACAAAATGATGCGGGGAGGCAACAACCAATAAAACACAGACCTGCAACACTCATTACACACACATGAATATTAAAATATTACCACAGAGAGAAAAAAACTTGAGGGCATTTAAAAAATCTAACCCTATATAACAACAAACTGCCAAAACGAGGGAGAAACGCGAAAGAACATTTAAAAGGTTTAGTTTGAATTCTCCCCTGTAATCAAGGGCTGAATCCGAAATCTCCCCCTATAACCTCAAATAGGGCACTTTAGGGCATTTGCTGAGGTGTCCAAAACCATAGTGGACGTTATTGAGTGCACTTATTCGATCTCACATTGCACCGCAATAATGAGTGTACAACCAATGTACACTCAACGGCTGTCTGACTTCACTCACTCATATTGTTCACTTGAAGGAGTGAATGAAAACAAGTGGATAACGTAGGGAATAGTGAATGCGGCTTTAGGGGGTGATTTCAGATTCAGCCATAGGCTGTGATGCGATCTCAGCTGTACTCTCACTGCAGTGCAACAGTAAAACGGGACCCCTCTCAAACAGTGTTGCGCTGCGCCGTTTAAGTGACATATACCAGTATTGCATCAAAATTCATATCATAACAAAAATAAATACCGGTATTTAGTGTGAACCGGTATACCGCCCAGCACTAGGACTTGTGTAAATCCGGTGTCTGAAGGTGCCAGCAAACATGTCTCCAGCTTCTTTGTCTTGAGGAAGCCGCTTCTATGTTTTCTGTGTAACAAAGCAGTGTGATTGTGGCTATGAAGTCTTGTGTCTTATTATGACAGTTTGTTACAGGCAGGAAAAAATCTAATGTCGTGTGATATAGCAAACAAACAGTTCAAGATCTGTGTTCCCCCGAATCCACGTTTTATTACTCCTGAAAATGGACATGAGTTCTGTGTAATTTGCTTAGGAGCGGAACTTTTTCACAGAGAATGTATCACAGTGCTCCGCTCCTATTCAAATAGCTTGGCTCTCTTCATGATTTAGGGGAGTCAAGCCTCTGAACCCCACTGTTCCAGTCCTGCATTCGCTGAGGCAGATTGTGATCGTGGAGATCTCAGTTGGAGCTAGCTTAGTTGGAGCTAGCTGCTTCTCCGGCTAGCTCCGCAGCTCTCGCTGCAAGGGAGGCTCAGTCAGGTTAGGAGACTTGGCAGAAAACCAGGGCGGAGTGGGAGGGACAGACCAGGGGGGCTTTGACCAATCAGGAACCCCGTCAGGTGGCCAGGGCGGGACTGGAGGTGAAGACCAGGGAGGTGCCGATGGATCCAGGGGGGAGATGCTAGACAAAAGGATCGCAGACAGGGAAGGGGAGGCAGACACATCATGGCCGGGTTGGGATGGGAGCAGTTTACTGGGTTCTGGTTCTGAGGAACTAGAAGTACACTTGAAGAACCCGAAGTGCAAGTCACCGGTGGTCGATTAGACAAGGAATATCTGCCGGTTCATAAGTCTCCAGCTCCGATAAGCCTTCCATTTCTCCCGGTCTTGCACACCAAGGTTCGAGGGGATGTGTGAGTGAGTTATGGACTAATGCCTCGGGTTGAAAGGGAATTTGGTTAGTTATCTCTACCCAGGGACATCCTCGTCTTTTAAGGCTCCTGTTCTGCCATCCATGCTAGATAACATTGAAGCTGGATGGCAAATCATATGCAGCATCAGGTCAGGTCAGGTCAGGCTGGAGGTGCCCTGTACTTAAAGACCTGGACAAGGGCAAGGGTCTATCTTCTGAGGCAGTCGCCAAATTGCACATAGCTACAGATCTGGACTAGCCTGGCTCTGCCCTCCTAGGTACTTCCACTCAATTTTCATTTTCCTTCAGTACTACGTCTGGGACTGCTGTATATGCTTAGGTTTTCTCCCGAACAATTTTTTACCGGTCCAATCAGCGAACAGAGGGAGTGGCTGAGAGCGATGACGTTGATGTTGTGCGCTAGATGGAGTTGTAGTTCAGTAATGGAGGCGGTGAAAGATGCAAGTGTTTGGCACCGCTGACGAATGTCCAGAAGTTAAAGCCAGAGAGAGGCGAGGGGGACGAGCGAGCAAGACATGGTAGGAGCGAGCGAGAGCGGTGTGCGTGATTGAGAATGAGACACACCGTTCTCGAGTCCTCTCTTGAGGGAGCACGGAGGCATATAAGGATGAGACACCGGTTAAGGACGAGAGAGGACCAGGCCTGGATTTTAAGTTGTGTTTTGTTTACGTTTTTATGTATTTGCGCGGCAGTCGTCCGTGAGGGGCTGCCGCTTTTACTTTCATTTTGTGTTTATTATATGATTAAAAGTTGTTAAACGTTCGCCGGTTCCCGTCTCCTTCTTCCCTAAACAAACGAACTCCGTTACACGGAGCAAGAGCAATCACTGCTGAGTTTTGTTGGTGGCCATGATGTTGCGGTGGTCTGGGAAAAGTCTTTATCAGCTCGCTCCGTTAGTGGTGAAGGAGTTGGCTGAAGCCGTCCGTCTCCCACCACCCGCGAAAAAACCCAGGCTGAATTATCGACTGCTTTTGACAAACACCAAGATCGTGTGGTAATGTAATTGCTCTCCGAATCCACATCTCTGAGTTTTCAAGAATATATCTCTTCAAAATTCACTGTTTATATCCTTTTTAGACCCCTGCAGAGCACCGTGCGGTTGCGTGCGCTGTGATTTGGATGCATTTCTTTAAATGCTGGCAAGTGTTTACAAGAGCAAAATATTTCATCACCGCTCAAAAAATAAAAGAAGAAAAGCACGTAAACATTTGAATTGGGCTGTTATTTACGGCAGCATTTATTCTTATCATACCAAGCATATGACATTTTATTTACAGCAATCATGTTATGATTGCACGCGATATGCACCACGAGAGCAGCGCGTTCAGATAACAAAACTCTCCTCTCCACCGTGAATAAATAACAATCCGAATGCACAAGGTTTTATCACTGACACTGAGGTGGTGTGCACAGTTTTTCTCCAATGTAAAACTAATTTGCATTTAGATGCCAATTAATTCACAGGCACAACAGAGTTGTTTTGTCAGAAGAACATTGAAGTTTTCCTCCTACATAGTCAGTCACATTACCATATTCCAACATGAAGCAACACTGGACATGTCCAGTTGGCGGAAAACACAACGTATCATCAACTTACAGTGTAAGACTTATATTGTCAACTGTGCTCGTTCCTGTTATGTGACCTCAATCTGGCAACCTGCGTGAGTGTCGAGTCTGAGGAGGGGCGGGGGAAACAATATTTAGAATTTGGACTGCAGTACTCATTTCAACCAAGTATAGGTCTCTGCAGGACAGTAATATGAGTTACCAGATCAGTGGGTGTGGTTATAAACAGGGGCGTTTTTGACCGCGTTACCTGATTCGCTCAGGTCACAGTGTGGGTCGGGTTTAGGGGTGGGGTCAGGTGAAGGGCATCATTTTCATTGCATGATTTATAAACACCCACCAGTTTGAAAACACCCACACATTTAGAAACGCCCACTTTTGAGACCCCATACTCATTTCAACCGCTAGCTGTCAATATTACATACTGCACCTTTGAATTATTGTTATTAAAGTTTATATTATAGGCCTACTTATATTATCCAAACTGAATAAAATGGTTAGTGGTATTGTGCTGATACCCTTCAGACAGCACTTCAGACAGTGCTATTGTTATACAATTGTACTTTGTGTGCATGTGCTGACTGCATTGAATGCTGTACTTTACTGTCATGCAGCTCATTCTGTCTGAATACATCAGAAAACAAGGCATGTGTTCATTACAACATGATATAATGAGTAAAACGTGAAGTGTGATGGAGTGAGATCCTTAAAATTACTTTAACGTTGATGTTGCGGTTGTTATATTTATTATATGTTTGTAGATTTTGTACATTAAGCTGCCGTGCATGCAATTAAAAAGTATCAGACATGAAATATTAGCAATTTATGTTTTGAAAAATATAAAAATGAAGGAATGTCAAAAAGAATACACAGCAAATTTGACAGATGGTAACCTAAATCAACTGGTTTTATTTAAGTCAAAAATATGATTTAACCAACCTACCAACCTGAACCAACCTACACTCACCTAAAGGATTATTAGGAACACCATACTAATACTGTGTTTGACCCCCTTTCGCCTTCAGAACTGCCTTAATTCTACGTGGCATTGATTCAACAAGGTGCTGAAAGCATTCTTTAGAAATATTGGCCCATATTGATAGGAGAGCATCTTGCAGTTGATGGAGATTTGTGGGATGCACATCCAGGGCACAAATCTCCCGTTCCACCACATCCCAAAGATGCTCTATTGGGTTGAGATCTGGTGACTGTGGGGGCCATTTTAGTACAGTGAACTCATTATCATGTTCAAGAAACCAATTTGAAATGATTCGAGCTTTGTGACATGGTGCATTATCCTGCTGGAAGTAGCCATCAGAGGATGGGTACATGGTGGTCATAAAGGGATGGACATGGTCAGAAACAATGCCAATAAAACATCCCCCACACCATTACACCACCACCACCAGCCTGCACAGTGGTAACAAGGCATGATGGATCCATGTTCTCATTCTGTTTACGCCAAATTCTGACTCTACCATCTGAATGTCTCAACAGAAATCCAGACTCATCAGACCAGGCAACATTTTTCTAGTCTTCAGCTGTCCAATTTTGGTGAGCTCGTGCAAATTGTAGCCTCTTTTTCCTATTTGTAGTGGAGATGAGTGGTACCCGGTGGGGTCTTCTGCTGTTGTAGCCCATCCGCCTCAAGGTTGTGCGTGTTGTGGCTTCACAAATGCTTTGCTGCATACCTCGGTTGTAACGAGTGGTTATTTCAGTCAAAGTTGCTCTTCTATCAGCTTGAATCAGTCGGCCCATTCTCCTCTGACCTCTAGCATCAACAAGGCATTTTCGCCCACAGGACTGCCGCATACTGGATGTTTTTCCCTTTTCACACCATTCTTTGTAAACCCTAGAAATGGTTGTGCGTGAAAATCCCAGTAACTGAGCAGATTGTGAAATACTCAGACCGGCCCGTCTGGCACCAACAACCATGCCACGCTCAAAATTGCTTAAATCACCTTTCTTTCCCATTCTGACATTCAGTTTGGAGTTCAGGAGATTGTCTTGACCAGGACCACACCCCTAAATGCATTGAAGCAACTGCCATGTGATTGGTTGATTAGATAATTGCATTAATGAGAAATTGAACAGCTGTTCCTAATAATCCTTTAGGTGAGTGTATGTACATTCATTAATATAACATGTTGTAGTTATGACTTGGGGCATAATGGGGTCTTTCTTAACCAGCAAAACCTTGACCCCCTTTTAGCTGCCAAAAATATGTGACATCATTTCCTGCTGTCTTCTCAACCCATGCAGTGAGTTTTATCTAATCAAATGCATCCCATTCCACCAAATGGAGCCGTTTTTTGAACATGTAAATAGACGATCAATCTCTTAGGGAACATTTAAAAACCTACCAAATTGTTTTTCAAAAATAACCAATTTGTGTTGAAAAATGTGAAAACTTTGCAAGGTTATTGGTGTATATTCCAATCTGTATGAGACTTTCTGCTTTATGTATCTAATAACAAAAAATTGAAACTATTTACACTATCATTCAAATGTTTAGGGTGAGTCCGATTTGGGTAACACTTTATAATAACTACACGCTATGAAGCACTAAGCATTAGTAAATAGTTCATTCATCATTTGTAAAGCATTAATAGGCAGTTTATAAATACAGCTATAAATGCTTTATTCTTGATTTATAAGCATATCTATAATGTGTTTAATAATTGTATTTTTATACTTTATAAATGATTCTAAATGAAGTATTATACATTATTTACAAACCAGTTATTTAGGAGTTGTCAGTGGTTCATCAGTTCATTTATAAAGTGTAAGTAAAGGATTAATAAACTATGTACATTTATTTAGACATATAGTAATAGTTACTCAGCTTTATTAGCATTTATTCCTACTGTAATTCATGATTAATTCAGGTAAATATAAAACATTTAGTAGTAGTTTAGTAACTATTTCTGTGAGCTCATCTAAAGTGAGGACTATTTATGCCTCGTAAAGCTTTTACAAAGGAGATTTAAAGGCTCAGTTCTCTTCAGAAAAAGGAAACAAACACAACACAGAGGAATAGAGCACATAGAAATATGTATTTCAAAATGCAAAAATGGAGACTGTACATCTAGTAACTTAATATCAAATTAAAATTAAAGTTCTTTAATGTCATAGAAAATAAAATTCCTGTAGACCACCAGAAAACATAAACTAAGCCTCTGCAATCTGATATAAAAATACATTTCTGTAAAGTGTAAACATTGCTGAATAAAAACTGGATTACAGGAGTGCCAAAATACAACAAATACAATTTAGATAAAACAATAATAATAAAAGCTTTGTAAAAGCTTTACGAGGCATAAATAGTCCTCACTTCAGATGAGCTCACAGATATAGTTACTAAACTACTACTAAATGTTTTATATTTACCTGAATTAATCATGAATTACAGTAGGAATAAATGCTAATAAAGCTGAGTAACTATTACTATATGTCTAAATAAATGTACATTTAAGTAGTTTATTAATCCTTTACTTACACTTTATAAATGAACTGATGAACCACTGACAACTCCTAAATAACTGGTTTGTGAATAATGCAATACTTCATTTAAAATCATTTATAAAGTATGAAAATACAATTATTAGACACATTATAGATATGCTTATAAATCAAGAATAAAGCATTTATAGCTGTATTTATAAACTGCTTAGTAATGTCTATTAATGCTTTATAAATGATGAATTAACTATTTACTAATGCTTAACTAATGCTTCACAGCGTGCAGTTATTATAAAGTGTTACCCCGTTTCCATAAAAGTATTAAACGGCAACTGTTTTTAACATTGAGAATTATAATAAATATTTCTTGAGCAGATTTCTGAAGGATCCGGTGGATTTGAAGACTGAAGTAATGATGCTGAAAAATACATTTGAACATATATTTAAGCCACAAATTGTAATAATATTTAACAACTGTATCTGTGAGCAGAAGAGACCTTCAAAAACATTAAAAAATCTTAACAACTGCAAACCTTTGAACCGTTAGTGTATGTGAAGTTGATGAATTACTAAATTTGAGAGTATTTCTTAACCCAAGGCAGTGCAGAAGTGAGTATTTCCATGTGTAAAGTCTGTGTCTTTGACTCATTCTGCTGCTCTGTTGGTCTTTCATGTCGTGTGTCTCGCAGCAACAGCCTGTATAAGACCTCTCCTATGTTTGTTGCAGTTTTAACATGCGTTTAATTAATATTTTAGCAGTTTGTTTTCATATGAAATTCTGCTCCTGCTTATACATTAGACTCATTTATTTAAATACGGAGATTATATTTAATAGCTTGTCTGTTAGGTGATTGAACAATGCATTCTTTTTCATGTGTGGTGTAATGTGTGAGATCTCATAAACACACACACACACGCCGCACATATACACATACATACATACATACAGCCTGCCAACTGACTTACCGCTAGGGAATCCCCGCCCCTGCAGATGTTACCGTGGCAACGCTTTTCAGGCTAGGGAAGGAGTCCCCCTTTCTCCGCTCTTTTAGTTGGATGGGAAATATATTACCTGCCAGCTGCAGAGTACTCCGTCGCTCTGCAAAGGATTGTGGGAGAGGAAGCAAAATACTTTGACTAGATAACAGCTCTTTATCTTCTCCTATAATGCATAATAAAGTTGATGAACATAGAGCGCTGAGAGCATTCCTCCATACAGAAACTCTCCAGATCCGTCAGATTCAGAGCTCCATGCTTGTGGACTCTTTTCCTCAGCTCATCCCACAGGAATTTGATGGGTTTTGGGTCCGAGGACTGCTGTGACTGTAAAAAAAAAAAAAATCCCTGTACAGTTTACGGTAAAAAAACGGCAGCTGTGGTTGCTAGAAGTTTACCGTGAAAAATACGGTAGCAAAATTTTAGGTTTTTTACGGGACAGCACTAGTTCAAAACAGTATAATTTAAAGGTTTACATTGTAATAATTATGTGTACACTGTAAAAATTACGTTAAATTTACGGTAAAAAGCCTATTTCATGAACTGAAATAATGATACCTTTGATATATACTGACAACCTCCAATCACAGTGGAGATGAGAGTCACATGATGAATCAAAGCTTTTAGGAGGACAATACTAATATACAGAAGGTGTCATTCACACAAACACTGAACACCATCATGAAATGTTAAAAATGCAATAAACATTAATTTAACAACATTAGATGTAACATAAAACCCTAATGTACATAACTGATGCGGAAAAAACAGTTATTTCAATGAAAATACATCAAATGTGAAGTGTCACGCAGGGAATTCTGGGAATGTCAATTTACGTTTTTTAACTGTAAATTACTGTAAATTGAACTGTATTTTACTATAAAAGTAAATGTAAGGTTAGATCTATATTCACCGGATATAGTACGGAAACTGTTAACTGTTTTTCACCGTAGCATTTTAACAGTCTTTTACCGTTAAAATCACGGTCATTTTTTACAGGGCAAAACCTTGATTCTGTGCTCAGTGAACTGTTCTGTTGTTTATTTCGAGATGTGTTATGGATCATTGTCATGCTGGAAGATCCAACCATTGCCCAGTTTAATTTTTTTCCCTCACATTCCGTTTAATTTTTTTCCCCAAATTCCATTTTTTTCCTTTTTAATTTTCCTGGACACTGTTTTAAAGGTTAAAGTAAATTATATTAATCCAAAAGCAAGTCGAATTATTTGAAATCATGAAACTTATACAATTTAACAGAAATTGATTAAAAATGTAGAAAAAATTAAATCTTTATGGCCCAAATTCCTTTCTTTCTTTCTTTTTTTTACCACATTCTGTGTTTTCTGTTTTAATTAAATGGATTCTATGGTAATGGTTTAATACAATTTTAATAAACAAAAGCATGTCAAATGGAATTAAATTCATAAAATAACTTAATTTATCAACAAATTAATAAAATTTTAATAAACAAAAGCATGTCTAATGAATTAAATTCATAAAATAACTTAATTTATCAACAAATAAATACAATTTTAATGAACAAAAGCATGTCTAATGAATTAAATTCATAAAACAACTTAATTTATCAACAAATTAATACAATTTTAATAAACAAAAGCATGTCTAATGAATTAAATTCATAAAATAACTTAATTTATCAACAAATTAATACAATTTTAATAAACAAAAGCATGTCTAATGAATTAAATTCATAAAATAACTTAATTTATCAACAAATTAATACAATTTTAATAAACAAAAGCATGTCTAATGAATTAAATTCATAAAATAACTTAATTTATCAACAAATTAATACAATTTTAATAAACAAAAGCATGTCTAATGAATTAAATTCATAAAATAACTTAATTTATCAACAAATCAATACAATTTTAATAAACAAAAGCATGTCTAATGAATTAAATTTATAAAAACTACTTAATTTATCAACAACAAAAGAAAAGAAAAGAAAAGAAATGTAGGGCCCTATGAAACTTTTTTTTTTTTCACCAGAAATTCTGTGTTGTGTATTTTAAGTGATCTTTTAATCAAATGAAAATTATACCAAAACAAAATTAAACAAAAAATGTTTTGGCAAACAAAGTGCTGCACAACAGAGGTTCATCTTTAAAATGAAAACATTTATATTTAGATTATTTCTTAAAAAATGTATTATTTTTATTATTAAATTTTTAATTAATTAAAAAATTTAATAATAATTGTATTATTATTACT
>CM042242.1:65555034-65560034 GCA_023566225.1 Romanogobio albipinnatus | reverse complement strand
CCCAGCACTTTCTGTGATGTAGTGCTTTTTTTCTCTTTTTCATCAAACCGCAGTTTTTGCAAGTTCCTGCAATTTCATTGCATAAAATTGCATAAATTTCCCGCATTTTCCCGCATTTTTTAAGAAAACATGCCGCATAATCAAGGATTTTTGCCCGCAACAATCACAAAAAAAAGCCACATTTTTCTGGAAGGATTGTATTTTAAACACAGTTAAGAGTTGTAACCTTCAATTGTTTCCTTAAACTGCTATTTCTACCTTATTTAACTCATTAAAATGTTTTTTTTTTTAATTAATTCGATGTATAGGCTGAATTCAGGGCGATTGGGACACTTTTTCCTAGTGATGGCCAAAAGAAGCGTTTTGAAGCATTACTGCTTTCTGATACAATTGTGTCCATGGGCGTCGGAAGCAAAAAAAATGTGGGTGGGTCCTCAGAATTTTTTTTTACTGGAGTAGATGGCAATAAGTACAAATATACCACTTTGCTTGCTAAGCGAATAGTTCTGAAAGACAAAATTACGGGAATCGCCATATTATTGAGAGTGGCAGTAGTGTAGGGGTAAGACGTACGGCATCTAGTTTTGACACAAGTCGACCTCCGGTTCGAATCCGCCTTTCATCGTGTTCAATCTTCTCCCTTTTCCCATCACATATCAGATCGGAAAGGCATTTATTTTCAATAAAAATGACGAAAATATTAGAAAAGTGGAAATAAAGCGTCTAACGTGTTTAATAATAAGTGTTTATCGATTAGGTGTAGGTAAACAGACGTGCTGAATGTTAGAGACGATAAAAGTGAGTGGGTCCAATATCATTGATCGTAAAAAGTGGGTGGGTCTTGTCCCACCCACAAACAATGGTTCCGACGCCCATGATTGTGTCTCAAATGGTTCATTACTCGAAGCTTCATTCAGATGGAAATCGCAGCACCATCTCCTGGTGAAGTCAATGTAATGCCACAAAGCTGACAATCATAAAATGCAACTAGGCTTATATAACGGCCCGTTTATTACGTGTTTACCGAGGCGATCAAAGCTGAAACAGTGTTAGTGCTGTGAAACTCATTTATGTAGGTGAATTTTACAGATACTGATGAATTTCATGTGTTCACCTTTATAATAAAACATTAAGCATGATGTGTGTGTAATTATTTCTTTAGACAAGGACAGAAGATCAGACCAGCTTAAAAAAAGTTGGAAACCATCACAGAAATTCGAATGGTTTCTATTAAATATTATCAATCGGAACCATTGGCTTTTTACCATTTAAACCACTACAGAATTATTTTTGGTAGTGTGTTTGGGACATATTCCATTAGGATTTAATGCCCTCACCAATAGAACCCAGCACATATCAGTAGAGACCCACAGGTACTACTATAATTCCCATTACAACCAATCAAATTCCCATGAAAACCATTAAATCCAATAGAATTTCTGTAATGGTTTCTATAGTTTTTTTTAGCAGGCCAGTATCATGCGTGAAAGCTTTATCTTGTTTAGCTGTGGGAAGCAGAACTCTGTAACTTGTTAACTGGTGGGACTGATATTTTTGGATGTTGCAAAGGATGTGCTTGTGCAACTGGCTGTATTTGTATAATGTAGCAGAGGGTTTTTGAAGTTTCGGTCTTTGATGCATGTTTTTATGTAACAATGTTCATGTTCTCTAATTAATAATAAATTAAAAAAATGTTAAAATGTGGCAGAGGGTGACACTGAAATAAACTCAATCCACTCTCCTCAACAATAACGCCAATCCAAACACCGACTCCTACAACCCAAGGTGTTGCCATGGTTTGGCTTCACTTTTATAAGAAATTCAGCCGCCAGGGGCCCGTTCTTCGTACCTCGCTAACTCAGTTAGCTGGATTTGATTGTTGACGATTTGGCATGATCTTGGATTGTTTGATTCTTCGACGCTCATCCTGGACTTGCTGTCATAGCAACAGGTCTGTAAGCTTAAAGGGTTAGTTCACCCAAAATTGAAAATAAAGTCAGTAATTACTCACCCTCATGTTGTTCCAACCATGTAAGACCTTCGTTCATCTTCGGAACATAATTTAGTATATTTTTGATGAAATCTGAGAGCTGTCTCACTCCTGAGTAATTACTGACTTTATTTTCAATTTTGGGTGAACTAACCCTTTAAACCTGCTCGCGAGCGGCTTATTTCATGTAAACAGGATAGACTTTTCTCACAAAAACCGGAAATATGTAATCGTTGCGGAACCGGAGTTCCTGTCAAGCGCCAACACATCAGAAAAGCATCCCCGGCCAAGAGAAAATGGATCAGCGAGTCTACACAACTTCGCTAATGGATTTGCCAAATAATTACATTTGATGGAAATGAACAATTAGGCCTATTTACATAAGTCTCACATTACGTCGCTATAAAGAACCAGCGTTACATGACGTCTTCCTTGACCAAGATGATATCTTGTTTGTGTGGACATTGGCTACAGTTCAAAATTGTTTAAACAATACTTTTAATAAAATTATATGTTTTTATTTTAAAAGACTATAATACTATGTTTACAATATAATACAAAATGTTGATTAACATCACATTATGTTTTAAAACAAAATAAATTCACAATATGTATGGAGGCATTTTGCAAAAGGGAATTTTATATATATTAAATAAAATATACATTTTTTAAATAAAAAATATATACACGACTCACGAGGCAACATCCATTTAAGCATGCGTGTTTATTTTAGTAGTCAGTGAACAGCCTGAGAAACATTTAAATAGATTTCAGTTAATAATGGTTATATACATATATAAATATAAATATTAGTTTAAAAAAAAAATCGTTTTATATTTCCCCACAGAGGTGCGTCATATGCCGCTTTACGTTGAAAGGCTTGTAAGTTAGGACATGAGCAGGGAAGTTTGGTCCTTCATCCCGCAGGATAGCCTGAATCCATTTCCGTCAAACTCCACCATCAACAGGGAAGGAATGAAACGACAGATATAGCTGCTTTTGGGAATAACAAGAACAGCCCAGTAAGCTACAATCACACTTGCTCGTTGCTTGCGCCATTTGTTTCCCTGTATCCCTGCCCGGGGAGGAAGAAGATTACCACGACGATTGCGTATTTCCGGTCGCAAATACGGAAGTTGTGAGAAAGGTCTATTAGATTGCATCTTAAGGTGATACTTAAAATCTGTCCCAGCCACTGCTACATTATTACAAGAGTTCATTACTGAACCAGGGGCAATAATAATAATATACAAATTTTAAATTGCATATGTATATGAGAATGTATATAATATTATAATGTTGTGTATAATACTATAGACACAGCCACTTGGTTGAGCGATTTATTTGTGATGGAATAATTACTTTATAATTTTATTGGAGGTTTGCACACATGTTGTACAGTAACTCTGAGCCGTGCATTAATTTAAGTGCTGACGGATATTATGGGATGGCTTGATGCAGCGCAGGAGATGCAGAGAATTTGATCTTGACCCTTAAGAAACTTTAATACTGTCACGTTACAAATCTGCTTCAAATTGAATTAAAAATTGAATTACAACATTGAAATAAACATGTAAAGGGTGTACAAATACTGTATAAAATCGTGAATATAAATAATTGGTAATCATGTAAAAAAAAAATAAAAAAAACATTTATCATTGATCTATTATAACTTTTATGTTGGTTTGGTCGTGTAGCTGTTTCCTTATAAAGGTCCAGATATTCGTGGGTTTTTTTTGTGTAATTTGCCAAGTTTTTTGCCAGGTGGCTTTTTAAATTATATGATCATTATGTTATCATTACGTTGCTGTCTTGACGCCAGCCAATCGCTGCATTGCTGATCATGGTTTCGAGTATCGATGCATCTGCCCTCTTCAGGGAAAACAAGAACGCGCAGTGATTTTAGATCATTTAATCCAGATATTTAAATCCAATCCGCAAGTTCATTTGAAGAACCAAATTAGCCAGACATCAGTTATCAGGATTAAAAGATCTGGGATCTGTCAAATCATCTCCGATGTATTAAGCGTGGTACGAAGAACGGACCCCTGGTTTCAAACCTGTCAACACTGGATTGGGCTGTCAAAGCAGTCAGGTGATTCACTACAGGGGCCTATACCATGAAGCCGGTTTAGCTGGCTAGCCAGATATGTTTAAGCTTAGTTTGTGCCAATCCTGGGTTTTAGGTGCCATTAAAGTGGTTTGGCTTTTAGCCGTGTTCATCTCTATAGTAATATATGCCCCACGGCTAACCTGCTCCAGGGCAGGTTATGTTCTGGATAAGAGATCTCAAACTGAAATTAGACCAATCAGCTGTGAGCAAAGTGACACACCTCTGATGCAATGAAGTCACTCCCCCTGTTTCTACTCCAAATTAAAGGTCACTACATAGCAAATGGTTTTTAAAGACTAAAGTGTCTGGCTTTTAACAATGCTTATTTATTATAATAAAATTTTTGAATGACTTAGATATCATTTAAGTAATTATTATACCCATAATCAGTTACACATGCATCATTTTAGTTAATCAATCATTAATAGGCACATAGTTAAAATGAATATAAATACCTATATAAAGGTCATACAAATAAGCTTTAAAATCAATAAATAAAGCTATTAAATGACTATATGTGAGTTTAAATGTTCAATTCTCTCTATATATCAACTAAACTAACTTCAGAACTTTTACTTGCTAAGTAAGATTTTTCTTAAAGTTGTCCACTTTCATAGACAGCTCTTTTCTTCTTCCTGTGTAAATTTGTTTAAATTCTTAATATTTTCAATCATGTAATATTCTGCAGAAGAGAGAAATCAATTTCGCTGCTTCTCTCGCGAGAAGTAGATGTCAGTTTCACTGACCCACAGCATGTGATTGGCTGTTCACACTGGGGCACGGTCAAAGCTCAAACCGGTGCGCAACGTTTTGCTACGGTGAGATGCGTTTCATCTCGTTTGGTGAGTGTGTCAAAAATGTCTGCCCAATCAGCAGCAACATGTATATAAAACACGC